>CM057825.1:119857933-120140433 GCA_030068075.1 Paguma larvata | reverse complement strand
GGCTGACAGTCTGTTGCTAGCTGGCCTGCCCGGGTGGGGTCAGCCTGACTCCCCTGCTTGTCCCCTGTGACAAGAAGGTTCAGCGAGCCCGTGTCACCTGCCTGGGCTCACACGGCTGGGAAGGTAAGGACTGGCTGGCTGGAGAGAAGGGCCTGGCCTGGAACAGCTCGGGCCAGGCACAGACTTGCCCTCTAGGGTCCCTCCAGGGTCGCCCTGGCCCCCTTGAGAACCGGGCGAGCCTCTGAGCTCCTGTCTCTCAAGCAGCGGCCATGAGACCCGCCTACGGGCTGGCCACGCCCCGATCCCGTGAAATCGTATATTCGGGCACCAGCCACAGTGCCCGGTGAACAGTAGGCACTGCTCGTCTCGCCACCCACGGCGTCTTCACGATGCCAAACACAGCAAAGAGGGCAGGGGTTCGGAGCTTGCTGCAGGGAAGGAGAGGTTTTCTGTGCGTTACCCACAGCTCCTCGGCCTCATAGGGGAGGAGAGGAGGTTCCGGGGTGTAGACGGGGATGGGTGGGGAGCCCACCCGTGCAGGGACCAAGGTGGCAGGGAAGGCAAGGTCACCTCCGGGGGCCAGGGAGACCCAGCTAGCAACACAGGACCAGCTCCGTCTGCGATGGAGGGAGGGAGGGACGGTGTCGTGCAAAAGTCAGCCTGGCAAGGAGAGAGAAGCCAGGCGTTGGGCAGCCTCCCGTCACCAGGGCTGTGCTCCCCACCGTGTCCTCCCCCCCCTCTGGTCTGCTCGCTGCTTCCCCAAACATTCGGCATCACTTTCCGCAAGCCAGCAAGGGAGGGGACCAACGCCACAGGCTTAGAGCCAGACGGTGCTGGATTCGAATCCGGGTGCTCCCGGCATGCTAGCTGTGTCCTCGGGCAAGCTGTCTCTGAGCTCGACAGTTCTCTCCTGGAAAGCAGGGGACTGCACATCGCCGTGGGAAAGAGACCTCACACAGAGCCCGGTACACAGTAGGTGTTCAACGGACCTGAGGTGAGGACGGGCTGCTGAGGATGTCCCAGGGGCCAGGCTCATGGAGCTCCTGCTACCAGAGCCTTCTCTTTCCAACGGTAAGCCTGTACAGCCACTCTGGAAGAGAGCTTGTCCGCTTCTTAAACACTGAACCCAAATGGAGACATTTACCCAGCCCCGCCCCTGAGTGGGCTTCGCCCCAGAGACACTGAAAACTTCCATCCACACAAAAATCTGTAGCAGCTTTACTCATGGTGGCCAAGACCCGGAAGCAGCCTGGACACCCCTCGATAGCTGACATCCACTTAGAGATCGCTACCCAGCCTTAAAAAGCAAGACAACTCAGGGGCGCCTGGGGGGCTCAGTCGGTTAAGTGTCCAACTTCGGCTCAGGTCATGATGTCCTGATTCAGGAGTCTGGGCCCTGAGTCTGACTCTGCGCTGACAGCTCAGAGCCTGGAGCCTGCTTGGGTTTCTGTGTCTCCCTTTCTCTCTGCCCCTCCCCGACTCACACTCTCTCTCAGAAATAAACATTAAAAAATATAATAATAATTTAAAAATAAACAAGAAAACTCATTGGCTTTCAGGGGCATTACGCTGTGCTGGGGCGGGGGGGGGGGGGGGGGAGGGGGACCAGTCTCCAGGGGAACGTTCTATATGATTCCATTTATATAACATTCCCAAAGGACATAACTATAGAGGTGAGCCCAAATCAGTGGTTGCCAGGGGCTCAGAGATGGGGGGACAGGGCGGCCGGTATAGAAAATCCTTACGGTGATTTGGTAGTTCTATTCTTCACTGCCGGGGTGGCCGAGAGAATCCACGCACGTGACAGAACGCCATCGAACGACAGGCACACACACACCTAACCAATCTCCCTTCCGGGCTGAGATATTGCGGCTTAATTAGGCACAGTGTAACCACTGGGGGAAACCCGGGTGAAGGGTGGAACGCAGGACCGTGCTGTGTTATCTTCGCGATTCCCTGCGGCTCTAGAATTATTTCAAAATCCAAAAAAAAAAAAATTTTTTTTTGTTTTGGTGTTTGTACGATGTGCATGGTCCGATGTCTGCAGGTTGCATTCAAATACTCCAGGCAAATGGGGGAGAAAGCAGGAGAAGGAGCCCACAGGTCTTGCTAAAACCAGACTGCTAAACCTCGCCGGGGAGGGCGCCTCGGGGTTGGGAGGCCGGACTCACCGTCGGGCCTTCCAGACTTCCGTGCGATGTTGAAATTTCCCCTAGTAAAGCTGCTATGTTAAACGCGCTGATATGCACTGGCGGGCCCGTGTCCGCCCGGACGGCCGCGCGCACGCGCAGAGCCGAGCCCGCGGCCCGGGATCCGGCCAGGCGGCTGCGTGCGCACGCATCAAAGGAAATAAATCGCGCCGAACCACAGGTGCGGAATCCGGCCACGCCAGGTCGCACGTCTGTCAGGCCATCTGCAGGGCCGGGCCGGGCCAAAAGGGGTCTAGGGTTGTTTTGAACTCCTGGAGAAAGAGAGAAAGAGAGAGACAGAGAGAGAACTTTCTGGGACCTGGGGTTAGCGGGTGGGTGATGGGAGGTGGGAGATGGCTGGAGGGTGTTAGGAAGGGAGGAGTCCCAAGAAGAGGTCCGATCCACAGCCCGGTTTTCCCAGGTGGCCCCAGGCTCTGGGGACTGGGGAGGACTTGGCTGCTAGGCAAGGGAGGCTTCGAGCGGGGGAGGGGCGTGTCACTGCAGTGGCGGGGCGGGATCTGGTCCCTCAGTGTGTCTGGGGGTTGGGATGGCTGTGACTGTCCACCCCACCTCGTCTCCTCAAGGCATTACTTCAAAAGATTTTAAAATGATGTCTTGACCTGGGGGTGGGGGGAGTCACTTCTTGCTCTGAACCTCAGTTTCCTCAACTATAAAATGGGTCCAGCGATGGCAGGAATGAATGTCACGAGGTTGCTGTGGAGGTCAAGCGAGATGGCCACGGCCATGCACAGAACACACTTAGTGCCAGTCCCTGCACTGAGGGCTCCGTGCGCACCAAACCCTTCGAGACAGCACGCCATTACCGCCCCCACCTGCCAAATGAGACACCACGGCACGGAGGGCTTGAGAAACTCGCCCCGAGGTCACAGAGGCCTTAGGTTGAGGAGCTGTGATTCAAAGGTGCAGGTAAAGCAGCAAGTTCAAGGCCCTCAGAAAATGTTATTTAGACGATGATTTTAAGTGTTTTTCATTTTTTAGTATTTATTTTTGAGAGAGGAAAAGAGTGCACGCAAGCAGGAGAGGGGCAGAGAGGGAGACACAGAATCCCAAGCAAGCTCCAGGCTCTGAGCTGCCAGCACAGAGCCCGACGCAGGGCTTGAACCCATGAACCGTGAGATCATGACCTGAGCTGAGGTTGATGCTTAACCGACTGAGCCGCCCAGACGTGATGATGATTTTAAGTTTTCAGCACGTGCACAGCTGAAGCCGTGTTGGGAAGGAAACAGAAAATGTCGCTCTGTTCCCATTTGAAGACCTGCCCACGCTTAGCCAGAGCGGGGACGGTGGGGACTAGATGGGCCTGGCTACTCACCAAGACCACAGCTCCTGCCAGAAGGGGCCGGTCAGACTGGCGAGCCAGGGTGAGGGGAGCAGGGCGGGAGCCCCGGGCCTGGGCCGCCCTGGGGACCGGCCCTCTCGACAGCCCACGTCACAGAGGACGCGGAGGCCTGCAGCAGGGGCTTCGAGGCAAAGGGCGGGCCTTCTGGCTGCCAAGCGCAGAAACAGTGCCCCCTCACTCATCGCCGTGCCGTCAAGCCTTATCTCTCCCTCTGTACAATGGGGCCAGCCAGTGCCATCCAGGGACTTTGAGATGTGGCCAGTGCTCATGATGCCTCCACAGCCACCCCGGGGCTTTCTTTCCCTCCCGAAGCATTTCTTCCGCACAGAGAGGAGAAGGAGGCCATACCCCATGAGAACGAACGGCTGGTGGGTAAGGGAGGGACAAACAGCTAGAAGCAGCTAGAAGCAGCTAGGAGCTAGAAGTAGCCAGAAAGAGCTAGAAGGAGCTAGAAGGAGCTAGAAGGAGCTAGAAGCCATGTCTCCAGCCTGAAACCCATGGGGACAAGACCGCACACACTGGGGAAGCCCCACGGCTCCGCTGCCTCCTGGGCCCCACGCCGCGGTGGTACGGGCGGGCAGATGGCAGGCGGCCTCTAACTTCTATCTTGGGTCTCCTGAAAAGCCCAGAGGAGCTTTGGCTTCCACGGGCACTGTCGGCACGGGGTGCTGAGTCACCGAGAACCTTGGTCAGTGGTTCCCGACTAAGGGTGCCCGTGCAGACGCCTTCCCGCCGCCCCCCGCCCCAAGGCTCCGCACCAAGGGAGCCCCCCGGGTTGGGGGTGGGGGGGTGGAAAGGACGTGATGGGACAGGAATGGAGGACAATGGGGAGAAGGAGACGAACCCCCGGACTGTCACCGCGAGAAATCCAGAAAGACCGGTCTGGGCCAGAGGCTAGCAGGAGCTGGCCTGCCATCCCACACCCACTGCCTGCGGTCAAGGCTTGTCCGCTCCCGAGGGTGGGGTGACCATGACACCTCGGGCGCCTGGCACACTCTGTCCCCTCCAACCCTTACCCCGGCCTCAGTGGCGTCCCCTAATGAGGCCTCTCATGGCCCCCAGCTGAAACCACAGACTCACAGGCCCTCAGGGACAGGCCCGGGACCGAGGAGTGCAGGAGGCAGGTGGGAGGCGACAGGCCTGGTACGGGCTGAGAACAAGGGGGCTCCCAGGCCTCCAGCACTGGGCAGCTGTCACTTAGCTCCAGCCGGCGCTTGTCGTGCCAGAACGTGGGTCCAGGGCTGCCACGGTTTTCTGTTGTTCCAGCAAGTCAGAAACCTGGAGCATTTTTTAATCCTGATTTATAAACATTGCAATTCCAAATATATATATATAGAAATCTAGGGGCTGGACAGGGCGCACCAAGCTGGACTGTGGCCGGCTCCGCCCCTCGGCCTCAGAGGGCGAGAACCCTGGGGGACTGGCCTCCGGCCGCCTCCCCGGGCCCCTCTCCTCCTTCTCTTGCTCTCAGGGAATCCAGACGGAGCAGCGGTTCGGACACAGCGGCTCCCAGCTTCCTCTTCCACCCCTCGCCCTCGGAGCCTCGCCTCCCAGGAGCACACCCCTGAACTCCCCAGGGTGAGGGCGCTCGGTTCCCTGGGGCCCCCAGAGCCTTTTAAAGCCAGGCGGCACACAGGATTCCATTAACTGCTTTCCTCCCTCCTAAACCACTGCCGATCTGAGGAAAGCATCCAAGGAGACCAAAAATACACACGTACGGTTCCAAGCCAACTCATCCCTAACATCCAACATGACATGGCCCCTGGCAACCTCTCTGCATGGTACCCCCTCCCTCATTTCGCTCCCTGACACCCTCACTAACCTGTCAGCTCCCGAATGTGTCAAACTCCCACCTGCCTCAGGACCTTTGCACACACCACTCTCTGGGCCCGGACGGCTTCCCCAGCAGATCTTGGCATGGCTGGAGCTGGGGGCGTGCCCGGGTGGGAGAACGGACATCTGCCAGCCGACCCCACCCACGCTCCCTTGTAAAGTGACACCTTCACTGGCTTCAGGCCACCCGATCAGGCCGATATCACGGATTGTTCCATACCTCAGGGCCTTGGCCCAGGCAGACCCATCATAGCCAAGGAAGCCAGTCTCCACTTTGTCCCAAGACTGGCTTCTCCTCAGACATTTCCTCCCTCCCCTTTCCACCTCCCCTGCTGCTCCCCTTCCTTCCCCCCTCCAGGAGGATGAACCCCTGCGAACCCTGTATCGATTCTCCCCTTCTGGCCTCAGTTCCGAGTCACCTCCTTCGAGAAGCCGTACCTCCCAGACTCCCCAGGGAAGGCCTCCTCACGCCCCCTTGGCTGTTCCTCTCCATCCCTTTGCGTGACTTTAGTTCCTTCTGGAACCCATGGCTCCCCAGTGTCATCTCGTTAATGTGTTAATGTGTCCTCGGTCTCCCCAGGGGGGTGTGAGCCCCGCAGAGACCGGGCCTTCATCTGTCTCCTTCCAGCCGCCTCCCCTAGGGCCCCCCTCCGAGCGACCAGCCGTTGGAGGGCGCCAATAAACACGTTACGTTGAGGCCTCTAGAACAGGCGGGCTGTTTGGAAGACATTCGGATCTTGGAAATGAGTCCCATCTGAGGGGAAAAAATTACATCTCAGAAGCGAGGAAGTACCTTGTCTGAAATACGTGCCCCCCACCTCGGCACCCGTGCACCCCCCAAGGCCGTGCCTGTGCTATCTTCTCCCGGGTGCCCCGTGCCCGGCCCCAGGCGGCAGCTCTGTGGCTCTAGGCTGCTACCCCACTCTCCAGGCCCTTCCGTCTGCAGAGGACGAATACGGAATAGGCAGCACGGACCACCTCCAGGCCCTGCACGACCTCTTGTAAGAGGCTCAGGAAGCAGGTGGCATTATTCTTATTTTTCAGATGAGGAAACTGAGGCTCAGTGAGGCCAAGGGTCTCACATCCAAGTCACGGATGACAGAAGGCTGAAGACCAGCCCCCCCAGTCTGCCCCCTGGATCGTGATGGGGAAGCATGAGCAGGGGCAGAAGTCACCAGCTGGAATTCCGGCCAAGAAAGCTCAGCTTCGGGCCCAGCCCCAGGCTGGGAAGCAGCTTCCGGCGGCCCTGCCGGGGCGGCCCCAGAGGAGAACCTGCTGGAATGTTTTCATCCACACGCACAGGCAGTGAATCAGCAGGGCCTGGCACATGGACAGCTCTGCTCGCAGGCCCGGCCTCGAGGGGACGTGGGCTTGGCCCCCCCGCCAGGCCCGGGGAGCAGCTGTCCTTCTGGCCGCGCTCCAATCTCAGGAAGCACCCAGAGGTTCCGTCTTCTCCTCTTTAGACCTCACGCCACAAGGTTCCTCGGAGCTCAAGAAAGGCATGGAGGTACCTTCTGCAGAAACCAGTGGTCTTCTGGCCTGAGCTGGGATCAGGGAGCTACATGGCACCTCGCGCCCCATGAGGGCAGCTGGCCCATCTCTCGGCTGACCCCAAACTGTAAAGCAACAACAATGTGAGGGGCTTCGAGCCGTGCAACTGAGCTGATATCATGGCTCTTGCGTACCCCAGAGCCTTTGCACCGGCTGAGCTCTCCTCCTGGAACACCTTCTCTGCCTTGTCCCAGCTGCTTCGTGGACAGTTCCCTCCTGAAACTTTCCCCAGCTCCTCTTCACCGCCCTCGCCTGGTAGAACGAGCCCCTGTGTGCCCAGGGTCCCTTCTATCACAGCCGTCCACACATCTCCACCCCTTAGCCATGCTCCTGACACGTGGATGGGGTCAAGGACACGTCTGTTATCGAGAAGACACTCCCGAGACAGAAGGACGGGGGATGGCACCCCAGGTCTTCATGAATCCCAAAGACTGGCCTCTTGGCCAATACCAAACACATGGGATGGGGCCCCAGGGAGACCCCCAATCCCTCCTGGCCTTTATTGGGGGACCCATCCCCTGGAGGAGGCACCTCGAGCCTCAGAGTAAAGCACAAAGAAGGCTGAGCCCTCACCCCGGCCGGGGATGACCCTCGTATGAGACAGTCCTTGATCCCAACGGTCTCTGTCCCATCTCTCCGTCTCCTGGATGCCACACTGCACTCATCCGCACTGGGCACAGGCCGGAGCCAAGGCGGAGTGGGCGGCGGGTGGAAACACCATCCTGTGGCCTGCCTGTCCCCGAGGGTAGCACCTGGCTCTCTGCACACCTGATGTCTAGTGACCCTCCCAGCATGGGTGTGACTGATGAACGGAGACCCGCAAGCTGAGCGTCCAGCAACCCCCCAAAACACGCACTTATCTGTATGCCGAGCCTCGCCCGAAGTACCCTCCTTTATTTAATTATTATATATATATATTTTTTAATGTTTATTTACTTTGAGAGAAAGAGAGACAGAGGCGTGAGCGGGGGAGGGGCAGAGAGAGAGGGAGACACAGGATCCGAAGCAGGCTCCAGGCTCTGAGCTGTCAGCACAGAGCCTGACGCGGGGCTTGAACCCACAGACGGTGAGATCATGACCTGAGCCGGAGTCGAACGCTTAACCGACTGAGCCGCCCAGGTGCCCCCAAAATACCCTCCTTTTTTGAGGTTCAATCCTCAGGACACCTCGGAGAGACGCGCCGAGGAGGAGGCACAGCTGGGACCCCCGCGGTCCAAGCTTTACCCTACTTTAGACGCACCAGCCGCTCAGGGACCCTGTGTAAGATGGGGGACGGCTTGCACCCCCTCACCCCTGGGGTCCTTCCGAGGAGACACGAACACTCAGCACAAGGGCCCAGCTGAGGCCCACGAAAGCACTGGGGAGCCCCCGAGGGGAGCCGATGCAGACCCTGAGGGGTCCCCCAGATGTCGGCAGAGGGAGTCTGCTCTGCGGGGCCCAGGGACGGGGAGCACCCACACGAGGGCCACGGGGGCTGCTGGCCAACCGGGGAGGGTGCGGCCGAGCGGCGGGCGTGGGGCCCGGCTCACGGTCACCCTGACCTCCGAGGCAAGCCAGCTGGGAGTCACTCTTTCCAACCCGGGCAGCGGAACTTGGCCGTGGCCGCGGCCGCGGCGTGAAGCCCCAGGTGAAGACACTATGGGCTTTTGTTTCCAGCTGTTTCCACCAAGACCACATTGACCAAACGTCATCACCGGCTCCCCAGCCCCTTCGGGTCACCGCACTGGCATGTGTCATCCCCACTGTGGCTCATCTAATCCCCTTTATAACAGGGGCCCTTAAAAAATACATCTGTTATCCCTTTGAGATGGAAGTGTTCCATCCGGTGAGCTCCCGGTTCCAGGGGCTTCTCACACCAGCCCCCAAGGTTGTATGGACAACAGGTCGCTGTAAAAATAAAGCATGTTTCACCTGTGTGCCCTAAGACCGTCAGGCGGCCACCGGGAGCACACCGTTCCGTTCTGTCCATCTTCTGGGAAAGCATCTCAGTCCCTCCTTTCTCAACCCCCAGACCCAAGAGGCCCCCTTTCTAGGCTTTAGAAAAACACGTGAGGGGAGCACCTGGGTGGCTCAGACGGTTAAGCCACTGACTCTCGATTTCGGCTCAGGTCACCATCTCAGGGTCGTGGGATCGACTCCCATGTCAGGCTCTGCACTGACAGCGAGGAGCCTGCTTGGGATTCTCTCTCCCTCTCCCTCTGCCCCTCCCCCGCGCTGGCGCTCACGCTCTTGCTCGCTCTCGTTCTCTCTCTCAGAATAAATACACTTTAAAAAGGTGGGAGTTCTGGTACATTCCTTTGACTCTCTGTGCGGCAGGCATGAGATGTGGGGTTCTGATCCGGAGTCCTCCCCTCCCCCGCCCCCCGTGTCTTCCCCGGGGCAGAGACCTTGAAACCCAAGATCAGCTGGCGGTGAGGTGTTAGGCAGAAAGAATTCCACCTGGATCAGAAGCCGGGGGCCCCGGTCTCCATGGGACAGTGGCCCGTCCTTCGCCCTAGTCGGGCCGTGACTTCAGGCAGGAATCGCCTTCCCGAAGGGGATCTCACCTCCCTAAAGCCCCCAGGATGGCAGCTGGGCTATCTCGAGCCCTCATAAGGGACAATAACGACCAGCAATGTCTTCCCCATTCCCACGCCGAAGGGGGAGGGGTTCGCCTCTCCGAGCTGAGGGGCGAGGAGGGCACCATTCCGGCCCTGGAAAAATCCCAGACGCTAACGGGTCAAGAGAGTCCTAGAGGCACAGCTCAGTAGTGACGGGCTCAGAGGTCTCTGTATCCCCCGAGTCCACCAGGCTGGCCACCTCCCTTCCAAGGGCCCCTGCCTCAGTCTCTCTGTCCGTGACACAGACAAGACTCCTGTTCAACTAGAGACAAGGAGAGGCTGAACTTACAAACACTGATTCTAGACAAAGGCTCTCTGGGTGGGCAAGGGAAGGACACACAGGAACCGGCCCCTTCTCAATTGTGGGGACCTGGGGTGATTTCCCTGGCCCCCCCTGCAGCCTGGTGGAAGACGTGGACCCCACATCACCCACAATCCCAAGGTGAACCCTGATCGGCTTGAACCAATCCCAGTCCTACCCACGGTGGCCCAGACCTAAGTTGGTCAGCCAGGGGCTGACGGAAGGCTCAGGGGTCCAGGGTGGAGTCTGCAGGCCTACGTGTAACAAATAAGAATACGAGAGACCCAGTTAAATTTGAATCTCAGAACAACAAATTTTGTTTTTGGTAATAAGTATATCCCAAAGTAGGGGATATACTTATACTTTGGGACATACTTACATTTTAGTGTAAGTATAGCCCAAAGATTGCATGGGATATACTTACGCTAAAAATTTACTCATTTTTTTAATCTGAATAAGTGAGTGTCGTGTATTTTATCTGGCAACCCTGCTTAGGGCTCCCCCTAGCCAGGACACTGAACAGGAAGCAAGCCTCCTTGCTGGGGCTGCCACCTCCTATCCATAGGGGACGGCGGCAGCCGGCACACAAAGGAAGCCAGGAGGAAGGCTCGGAAATCAGGGCTTCGCTGGGTCTCCTCCACCATCGCCTGCTGGGGTGCCCACTTGTATTTACCGAGCATCGGAGGACCGGGCATCATGCAAATGCTTACATTATATTACCTCTCTGTATGCTCCCAAGAAAGCGAAGACAAGTAAGGAACCGAGTTCAGAGTCACTTGGTAACTGTCCGAAGCTGGTCTCAAACCCGGGTAAATTCTGCTCCTGGGGGGCAGCCTGAGCCACTGCACTACCCTCTGTAAGTGTCCCCTACCTGGCAGGGGTGGGTACGGGGTCAGGAGGGTAGAGACGACTGGCGATTAGTGTATTTCACCTCAACTTTAGGGGTCGGGAAACGCAGAGCGGGACGATGCCGTGACACCCATTGAGTCTGGGACAGGAACAGGGAGGCAGGCCACCAGCCCAGGGGTGCCCGTGGCTCCTGGAGAGGGACGCCAGGCCTAGAACGCACACTCCCTGGCCTGGTCTCCTTCCCATCAGATTCGGTTCCTTTGAGGAAGAGCAGGGTTGTGAGGGCAAATCCGCAGGGGGGTGGGGTGACCCCACTGGGAAGAGGGAGGGTGGGCCCCCCGGGCGGGGCTGGGTGAGAAACCTTCAGGAGTCCCTGGGGTCAGACGGACCGGACAGACCGAGCCCCTGGTCCCTGAGGCCGTGCTGGATGAACAAAACAGAGGCTGGCTGCCTCTGGGCGCGCACCGCTGTCTTCGAAGCCAGCAGCCCTAATGCTTGGGGGTGAGAGATAGGGTAGGAGGAAAAAAGAGGAAAGAATGTTCTGGAAGCTGGTGGCTCCCAGACTGGGGTTCTGTAGGTGGGCATGAACCCCAAGGCCACCCTGAGGCCCTCTGGAAGAAGCCCGGGTCTCAGGCAGGGGTCTAATCAGTCAGGCTCGGAGCCTCTAAGGTAGACCAGACCAGAGCTCAGGAGACTCTCACTGGAAGGGACAAGGGTCAGGGGTCAAAGGCCAGAGTATCCCCACCCTCCACTCGGAAGAAGAACAGGAACCTCCACACTCTGACTATAATCCCAGGCCAGCTGGGGCCCAGAGGCACCCCAGGGCCCCGAGGTGCCCCCCCAAGCCCTCCCCAGCCAAGCCGGCACAGATTTCAGTCTCCAGAAAGATCTGGCTCAGTGGTCCAGGCAGAGACTTAATAACAGTGGGGTCTCCCCACCCTCCAGCCTGGGCCCGCGCTCAAAACAGAGACATCAGATGCCTTCCTTCGACTCGTATCCAGAATAGACGAAGCACTCTAGCCCCTCAGTCACAGGATGACGGGTAACCCGATGAGGAATGAGAAAATATTTGAAGAGCCGTTTCTCCACAAAAGGTATGAACAAAAAGTCCAGGGAACACATGAGAAAAACGCTCAGCCACGGGAAGGACTGCACATGGGGACTGGGTCTCGGGGGGCGGGCGGTGAAAACGCGGCACCACCGCACTGTGGGGTGATGGGTGCACGGCTCTCTGAATTTCCACACACGGAGGGGGGCGCGTTTTCTGACGCATCAAGTAGGCCTCACTCAAGCTTGTTAAAAAAGAAGCCCTCCCAGGGGCTCGTGGGGGGCTCAGCTGGTTAAGAGTCTGACTTCGGCTCAGGTCATGATCTTGCGGTTGGTGAGTTCGAGCCCTGTGTCGGCCTCTGTGCTGACAGCTCGGAGCCTGGAGCCTGCTTTGGATTCTGTGTCTCCCTCTCTCTCTCTGCCTCTCCCCAACTCATGCTCGCTCTCTCTCTCTCAAAATAAATAAACATTAAAAAAAAAAAAAAGGCAGTCTTCCAGAGGTATATGAAGAACCCCCTCCCCAGTAACCAGTTCATGGGAACCGGACCGCCGGCAGCAGGCCCCCCCTCCCTCAGCCCTTCTCCCCCACGGCTGGTGTCAGTCACGGTTCAACCTCCACCCCCAGGCTCCCCGAGCGGACGAAACCCTTCACCCCTGAAATGCCAGAGGGCAGAGTGGCATCCCAGCCCCCACTAGCACAGGGACAGGAGGCACGGCCCTTCACACGCCAGCGGGGCCGCTGTGCCCTTGTTCGAGATCCAGCAAATTCTGTCACCTCTCCAAGCTGGGCTTTTTTTATCCAAAAGGTGGCCGTAATAGAGTAAGAGTGGCCACCCTTGGGCCATTACCAGGAATGAGGAGACAGAACCTTCCGGGATCCGCGTCTCCCCACGGGATGCCCTCCTGAGGCGGGAGCAGGTGCACGGCAGGGCCCAGGGGTGGGACGGGGTAGAGCGGATGCTTTTTGATTTTCGCCTTTTCCTCCCCACGGACAGCTGGCCCCTCATGGAAAATGGTGCGGCCGCCGGGTCAGGCAGGCCAGCGGGTCCCGCACAGTGTAAACGGCGAGTTGCCCTGTGACCCCCCCCCCCATCCCGCTTCTGGAATCCGCCCAAGAACACGCACGTCCACACGAAACCTCGTGCGCGAATGGTCGCCGGGGCATTACTCACAGGGGCCGCGCGTCCATCAGCCGGACAGAGCGACCCGACTGCACAGCCACGCACGGAGTATCCTGGGGCCACAAAAATGCGTGAGGTTTCAACACACACCGAGGCACCTGTCCCGAAAACATTACACCAAGTCGAAGAAGCCGGACAGAGAAAGTCACCTATTCCCCGAGTACCCGATTCCTGGGGAAGTCCTATCGGGGGAACCGGTGAGACAGAAGGGACAGGAGGCGCTGTCTGGAGCTGAGCTGAGCGGGCAGGAGGGCGAGAGCCAGCCGCGACCGCGTGATCGGTTTGTCTTACTCAGCTGTCGAAAATGTTCTGCTGATAGCGACCGTTGCACCTGTCTGTGACACAGCAGAACCGAGGAATTTTACTTTTAAGTGGCTAAAATGCAGGGTAAGTGAATTCCATCTGAATACAGTCTCTTAAAAAAAAAATCCTGGGGCACCCGGGTGGCACAGTGGGTTGAGCGTCTAACTCTTGACTTCCGCTCAGGTCGTGATCTCATGGTTCAGGAGATGGAGCCCCCGCATCGGGCTCTCTCTCCGTCTCTCTGGAGTTTAGACTCTGAAGGGTGTTCAAGGTCACTGAGTCCAGCTCTGTCCCTGGAGATGAGGAAACTGAGGCGGGAAGAAAGAGCGATCTGCCCACAGGCACCGAGGCCTACTGGGGTGTGTGTGATTCCCCTGGGCGGGGTGGGGACCCGGGAAGGGTGGGGGTCTCCTGGTTGAATGCAGGTCCCCCGCCTCCACTCTAATCCTTCGAGCAGCCCAGGGTCCTTCATCTCTGCCAGGATGCAGGGGCAGGAGGACAGGGTGCACACGGATCCCCTGACTGGGCTCAGGAGGCAGGCTACGGCCCAGGCGTGTCAAATAATCCCCTCACTTTACAGAGACCGAGGGAGGCTCCGAGGGGGGAAGGGGAGGGGGCTCATCTGGCGACCGTCACAGCGCAGGCAGGACACAGTGGGTGCGGCTGTGGGATCGCAGGTCCCGGGGAGGGGAGGGACTGCTGCTCACAGGCTGGGTGAGGGGAGAGGGCCACTGGCCACAGGCTGCGGGGATGGGGGCGGCAGGGATGTTCCCTGCTGAGCCAATGTGGTGAGTCACAGCGGCCCCAGGTCTCTCAGCCCTCTCCACTCCCCTGTGGGTCTGGGAGCCGCCACCTCTCCTGTCCACTCCCCCTCGGGGGCCGGAGGCCGGGCCTCTCTCTGCACTCACCCTCCCCTGAGTCCTGTCCCTGCCCGGTGCACCTGCGGGGTGGTTACAAGGAGCAGCAGCAGGGGCACCCAAAGGGCACCCAGGGGCTGGGCTTCTCCTCCTGTGTGCTCCCCCAGCCCACCCCTCACCTTACTCCGATGATCCCATGAACCCATCCCATCCCAGGAGACATGTTAAGGCTGCTGCCACGGAGCGAGAAGGAGGTGTGTGCCTGGAGGCAAAGCCCCCACAGTGGGCACGTCATTTTAATCAGGCCTCTCAATCTCTCTGGAAGTGCAGAGAGGCCTTGGGGTGGAAGATGGGGTGGGGGGAAGATGCCCGCAGGCCACAGCGGGGAGGGCTACCTAAGCCATCGCGGGAGCAGGAGGGGAGGGAGAGACCTCTGGACCTGCCAGACCGCCAGACCTGTCCTTGGCTCTAAGAACCCAGAGGATTTGGGGGAAATGGGGGCACCTGGCGGACAGGCCTTCGCTACCCCCGCTAAGCAGCTACTTCCCGGCCCTGGCCCCCTCTCACCCAGGCAGACCCACCAGGCCACCCTGCTGCCGCCGAGCCTCCAGCGGCTTCGCAGCACCTGGCACTGGGGACACCCCCTCCCGCTCAACCCTGTATCAGCTCTAGGGACTCGGTCCCAAACTCCGTCCTCTGAGGCCCCCTTGCTTTGACGCAGGCTTTTTCCAGGCTCCTGACTCTGTAGCCCAGGGAGGAATTTCGAGACTATATGACAGAGAGTGGGCGGTAACTGGAAGAAAGTGAACTGACACTTCCACGGACTAGAACAGAGTCCAGAGAGAGACTCAGGTCCTCTCAAGAATGTGGTCTGCAGTAAGGTGGCCTCTCTAAGCAGCTGGCAAAGGATGGATCATACAATTGACCAGTTTGGAAACTGAACGAAGTGAGTTCCTACCGCTCCTAGAAACACTCGCCAATAGTCCATTAAAGAGACACATTGGAGGGGCACGTGGGTGGCTCAGTCGGTTGAACGTTCAACTCTCCATTTTGGCTTCGGTCATAGGTTGTGGGATCGAGCCCTGTGTCCGGCTCTGCACGGAACATGGAGTCTGCTTGAAATTGTTTCTCTCTCTCCCTTTGCCCCGCTCCCCCACTCAGGCTCTCTCTAAATAATTAAACAAATAATTAAACATTTTAAACAGCAGTTTTCCATATTAAAAAATGAAGAGGGGCGCCTGGGTGGCTCAGTTGGTTAAGCATCCGACTTCGGCTCAGGTCATGATCTCACAGTTCGTGAGTTCAAGCCCCTGCATCAGGCTCTGTGCTGACAGCTCAGAGCCTGGGGCCTGCTTCGGATTCTGTATCTCCCTCTCTCTCTGCCCCTTCCCCACTCGCGCTCTCTCAAAATGAATAAACATTTTAAAAAATTAAAAAAAAAAAAAACCCTGAAAGAAAACAGACACACCACGGACACTGAACACACACCTACTCAGGTCTTGGTGTCTAAATATCATCTCTTCTGAACTGAGGACTGAGGCTCTTGGGAGAAAGGGTGGATTCCAGCTGAGCTTAAGGTACCTTGTATCAAAAAGCAGGAAAGCTATCAAGGCAAAAAGAATCAAAACGAAACTTCTGAACATCGAAAAGAACAGTAACTGTAACGAACTGTAATATATTCAATAAAGAAAAATCCCTGTGTCCATACTGAGCCTCCTCATGCACAGATTTGGTGTTTGCAAATTTACCTGCGTGCTGAAATTTATTTGTAACCCCCAAATCAACATGGTACTTTCAGTCATTCTTGGACACCCACAGAGTCGTGCAAACGTTGAGTCGTTGGGGCGCCCGGGTGGCTCAGTCAGTTAAGTGTCCGACTTCGGCTCAGGGTATGATCTTGCAGTCCGTGGGTTCGAGCCCCACGTCGGGCTCTGTGCTGACAGCTCAGAGCCTGGAATTTGCTTCAGATTGTGGGTCTCCCTCTCTCTCTGCTCCTCCCCGACTCGCTCTGTCTCTCCCTCTCTCAAAATTAAATAAACATTAAAAAAAATTGTTTTTAAATCTTAATGCAAGTTGAGCCGCGCGTGTTCCTGGCTGAGGCTGAATGAGGCAGTGCTCCCCCTTCCCACCACGGCTCTCCTACTGGAAGCAAAAGTCCTTTCCGCGGTCTATTCAGTGCCACGCTTTTCACATCTTCGTGGTGTTTTGCTGGTGACTCTCCTGCTCCGAATGGCCCTCAAGCACAGGATACTGAACTGTCGTTCTTGAGGATAATAATGTATCCATCGCCCATGGTCTGGTGCCCTTGGCGTCTAGAGAGGCCAGAACTCCCGATCAGAACATGGCAGCTGTCATGCCCACCGCCGGACGCCGGCCCTGTGCGAGGGACACCGTGCGCACGGTGTCTGGCTGTCTCGCTGCCCAAGTCTGCATCCTCTGGCTGTGTGACCACGGGGAATTTGCTTAACCTCTCTGCACCGGTCTGCAACATGGTGACAACGAGAGCAGTGAACTGGCAGGACTGCTTGAGCATGAAAGGAGAGAAGGCCTGGGAAGGGCTGGCTTTGGGTGGGCATCGAGCAACTTCTCAACAGCGTTAGAGCTTTATCGACGCAGAAAGAACAGGTCGGCTCTCTACAGGCCATCTCTGACCGGTGACTGAGCACAGTAGGGCTACTCAGGCCTTTTCCTAAGAGGAATGGAGTAGACACACACACACACACACACACACACACACACACACACACACACACACACCCCTTTACGTGAGGACTCTACCTCCAGACCTATGGACATACATGGACACATAGACCACGAGTCCTCGTCGCTCGGTAGCAGGTGCTGTGTGTGCGAAACCGCCCACCCGTGAGGATGTCTTTGCAAGCCCAGAATCGCTACTCGTGGTGTTCTCGCGGTCATTCACAGACACGTGCTGAATGGCGAGAACCGGGAGTCACCCCACGTGCACGTGCCCAGCTGACGCCGAACAAAACCACACTCTCCCTTCTTGTCTCGGCTCTTCAACTGTCAGCAAACGTGCTTTCTGACAGCTGTTTAGTGCCACGTGTACCTTTTTTTTTTTTTTTTTGGCATCTTTCGTGCTATTTTTGTTGGCGATATCTCAATATTTAGATATTTCGATATTTAAAAACTTTTTTTCCTAATGTTTATTTTTGCGAGAGAAAGGGAACACAAGCAGGGAAAGATGGAGACAGAGGACCCCCAGCGGGTTCCACGCCGACAGCAGACAGCCCGACGCGGGGCTCGAACTCATGAACTGCGAGATCACAACCTGCGCCGAGGCCGGACGCTCAAACGCCTGAGCCAGCCAGGCGCCCCGGCAATTTCAGTTTGTTACATGGCCACCGAGTGTACTGCCGAAGTGATGCTCAGGGTCCCCCAAGTACCAGCAGGTTCGGACGAGCCTCGCAGAGAAAACGCACATGAGGTCAAGTTCATTCAGGCACAAGTGACAGGGCTGCTGGCCGTGAGGTCGGTATTCATCAATCAACAACGACTATTAACTAAGGTGAAGATGGGGTCTCTAACCAGAAACACACGAGAAAGCGGGTGACATGCTGATAAGCGGACCGAACTGTAAGCTAAGCCTGTACACCCCCGAGGGCGATGGCTCGGGATCTGCTGAGCCCGCGTGGGCACTGAGTGTACAGAATATAAACACCTCGAATCGCAAGAACCCGCTGTGTATGAGTTACCATTCCGATCGTGCCGATGAGAAGAACAGGCTCGGGAGAATTCGACCCCTCCCCAAGGTCACGGGGCTGGCCGTCCTCAGACGTGAGATTCAAACCCGCCTCTGTGGTTGCCGGGTCTGCAGCCCCGTCCCCGGAGCCCAAGCATCTGGAACCTTTAGGGCCGGGGTTCCCTTCCCCTTGGCCGCTCGACCCTGCTGCTGTCGCCATCTGGAAACACCTACAAGGTGGGGTGGAGCCTGGTTTCCCCAGCCTGGCCACCAAACAGGTGGCGAGGAGGGTTAGGGGGCAGCTGCCTGTTGGTGGAGAAGCAGGTGGCGGCAAAGGGAGCCTCCTGGGTGGCCAGTTGCATATGGCTGACTCATGGAGGGTGGCCAAGGGTTACGGGAGGCCCAGAGAGGCCGGGGCTGAACCCTGCTCCCTCCTGGCTGGCTCTGACCTCAGGCCGCGGTCCTTCCCTGCCCCAGAGCCCTGGTGTATAGAAGTGGAGCTAACTTCGCCTCTCTGAAGGGCCGAGAGACACACTCAGGACACGTCACCTTGCATCTCAGAAGCCCAACGACACAGTGATCCGCGTGCCCCTCCGAGTGAGCTCAGGGGCCAGGGCGGGCCTTCACGCCATCTGTTTCACGGGTGGGGGAAGCGGAAGCTCAGCGCCGTGTACCCACAAGGCACAGGGCTGTGGCTCTCGCAGTGGGAACACAGGGTGGGGAAGAGACGCCGAGGGTGCCAAGGCCCCTTGGGGGACAGAGAAAACGACTAGAGGGGGCCCGAGTCTGTCACAGACCCCCCCCCCTCCAGCTTTTACTTTTGCCTGTTTCTAACTAAGGTGAAGAAAAGAGATGGGGCTGGGCATAGCCCGCCAACGCGCGTCCGTCCCCTACTGTGTCCCAAGCACCGGGCTGGACAGGGTGACACGTGGATGCTGTCGTCTCAGGAGGCCACAGTCCAATATGGTCTCTGAAGCCCTGTGTGTCGGGGGCTCGTGAGGCCGAACGAGACCTCCGTTTCATGGGAAGTAGAGGGTTAAAGCAGCTTTCGCCTGCAGGAAGAGCTAGCCGCCTGGGAGGAGACGGTTTCCGGAGCGTCACGGTGGGGGGACGGTGTCTCTCAGTCACACAGCAGAGTAACGGGAGGGTGTGTGCACGTGGGTGGCGAGGGCACCTTGGGGAACAGGGGTCGGCAAGCCCCAGCCGCCAGGACAGACCCGGCCCACTTCCTGTTTCTCTAAGTAAAGTTTTATTGGAACACGGTCGCGCCCATTCATTTACGTAACACCCGCGGCTGCTTTTCTGAGGCCGCGGCAGAGTTGAGTCATTTTCATACAGAGACCAGACGGCTCGAAGAGCCCGAAATATTTACTATCTGCCCCTGTATGGAGAAAGCAGGCCCACACCTGTTAGGGAAGGTACAGGAGGTGAGGGCTTGGTCAGCGCCCGTCTCTGCCACCTCTCCAGCACCTGGCACGGTGTCCGGCCCAGAGGAGACGGTTCTCAAGTGACAGGAGGCTGCTAACATGACTTTCCAGTTCTGTTAACGCG
This sequence comes from Paguma larvata, assembly GCA_030068075.1. NCBI lineage: Eukaryota > Metazoa > Chordata > Mammalia > Carnivora > Viverridae > Paguma > Paguma larvata. Next base: position 120,121,108 of record CM057825.1, on the reverse strand, counting down.
AGCTACTTCCAAGCACGTGTTCGAAACCACATCTTCCAGACGGGTCAGTCTCCAACGAGTATCCAACCCTGGACAGAACCAGGGGAAATAAGGAGCCCCCCCCCCACCCAGTGGGGCCCTCACCTCCCTCGCGGCCTGCCTGTCCCCCCGCCGGTGTGGCTGATCTCCTGCTCTGCCCTTGGTGGCCTGGGGCTGCCCTGCAAGCCCGGCCAAGCCCGTGAATCATCGTGGACTGACTCACTCTCTGTCTAAAAATACATGACTGTCTCCTGTTGGCGGGCACCGCTTTGATCACTGTGCTCCATCTGGTCTCTTTCTGCTCGACTTTCCAGCCGTTCACAGGCAAGACCTGGGTTTTCCGCACTGGGGGGCCCCAAGGTCAGGTTCCGTCTGGCGCCGGGAGAGGAATAGCTTGGGTCCTGGGTGCCCATTCTGGGCCGCTACTCATTCGCTGTGTGACCCTGGCAAACCACCCAACCTCTCTGAGCTCTCGCTTCCTCCTGCGTGGCCAGGATGGAATAAGAGTGGGAGCTGCCGAGACTCGAGGCTCTTTTCGTACCTGATGATGGGGAGGGGAAGCGACCTGGCCGCTGACCCCCAGGTAGCTTCTTCGCTGCCAATGAAATCATTTGACATCATTTCGGCATCCAAGGAAATCGGGAATCCGAGCCGACACCGAGTCCTGGATCTCAGTGCCAAGCACTGGGAAAGCTCCGGTTACAAAAAACAAGTGGAAACCAGAGGCCCTGGGCAGAACGTGGAACTAATTTGGGAGGCGGTGAGGAATAGGGGAACATAACCCCGAGCCTGGGAGGCAGCTCCATCCTGAGCCAGGCCACTGTGTAGGTGGGGAATCTGGGGCCCCTTGGAATTCTCTAGCTCGTTGTGCAGAGAGCAGGGGAGAGAGCAGAGGCCGGGCTGGGGACCCGCCTCAGGACGGCGGGGTGGAGAGGCGGAGCGTGGGTCTCCCGGGGGAGCCGCTTCAATCAGATCCTGGCTTCCGCACCCAATGCTGTGGGACCCGGGACCTGTCGCCTCACCTCTCTGAGCCTCGGCTGCCACATCTGTGAAGGGTAGGAATTGGGGGTATTTCCCTCAGAGGGCTGCTACCTAGGAGCCTGAGCACAGCGCCTGGGACCAAAAAAAAAAAAAAAACCCTCAATAAGTTGGAAACGTTGAAACAAGGCACACGCCGAGGGGCAAGAGAATCTTCCTAGTTTATGGGTTAGCATTCAACAAAACCGTACGGAGCACCTGTTCCGCGTCAGACAGAAGGCTGCAGCGGGAAACAAGACAGACCCGACCCTGCGCCCGAGAGAAAAAGAATAAATAATGGCATGAGATCGTAGAAGGCATAGATTGGTCTCTACCCTAGTTCCTGCCACGGAACTAGAAATCCTGGTCACTTCTTAGGTGCTAAGGGCACTGGAGGGTTTTTTGGTTTGTTTTTTTTTTTTTAATATTTATTTATTTATTTATTTTTGAGACAGAAAGAGAGAACAGGGGAGAAGCAGAGAGAAAGGGAGACACAGAATCCGAAGCAGGCTCCAGGCTCTGAGCTGTCAGCCCAGGGCCTGATGCGGGGCTCGAACCCATGAACTGTGAGATCACGACCTGAGCTGAAGTCAGACGTTTAAGTGCCTGACCCACTCAGGTGTCCCGGAAGTTTATTTATTTTGAAAGAGACAGACACAAGGTAAGTAGGGAAGGTGCAGAAAGACAGGGAGAAAGGGAGGGAGAAAGGGAGGGAGAAAGAGATGGTCCCAGGCAGGCTCTGCACGGTGAGTGGAGAGCCTGACACGGGGCTTGAACTCACTAAACTGTGAGATCCTGACCTGAGCCAAAACCGAGAGTGGGACGCTTAATGGACCGAGCCACCCGAGCATCCCCCCTCCAATTCCTTCTATCCATCTGCCCAGAAATCATCTCCTGAGCACACACAGCCCGGCCCTGGATGAGCACGAGGGGAAGGGCGGGCAACGGTAGGACACGGTCCTTGTCCCGCAGCTCCCCAAATCCTCCGCCTCCCCGCTCCCTTCCAGTCTCCCACCCGCCCTTCTCCCAGGCCTGTTGATTTGGGGGTTTTGTGTTGGGGAGCAAACAGGTCCCTCCCCACTCCTCTCACCCCTGGATGCAGAGACATTGCCTGGTCCCCCTACCCCATCTTCGGGAGCTTGTCTCCCGAAGGGTAGGGCAGTGGAACCGGGGAAATGATACGTCCCGGACAGAAGGACAGATGGAAGGACAGATCAAAGCAGCAAGCCTCTCCCATTCCCCCCATCTCTCTCCACGCCTCTACTGGGATGTCACCAAGGGACCCTCCAGGAGGAGCCTGGCCCATCCCCAGTTCTCTAGACGGTCCAGCCTCCGACTCTCAAACGGCTGCCGCATGACTGATGCCAACCTTGCCCGTGGAAGGAGGTCCTGGGGGCGGGGCATTGGAGGCACAGGGAGAGAGGCGGGGGACGCATCAGAGCAGACCCAGAATGCAGCCAGAAACCATGTTGCCTGTCTCCCTAAAGCTCCATGAGCCAGGTGACAGCAGGACGGGGTGAGTGGACGGGAGCCTCTGTTCCCAGACATCGATCTCAACCAGGCCCCGACCAGGCACGTCAGCAAGGGACAGGGCGAGCTGACCCTGGGTGCCGGACCTGTCCCCTGGAGAAGTCCAGCACGGGCAGCACGCACCTGTGCCTGGCACCAGTTCCTCCTGTTGCAAAACAGGCGCTCCCTGGCTCCCACCCAGGGCTCCTGTCCCTCCCTCGGCCCCAAGGTCCAAGTTCAGGGTCAGCAGGAAGCCTCTGGGGTGAGCGACCGCTCTCATTTCACTGGGACTTAGATTTCCCCGGACATGGGAATTCTAGTGCTAAAACCAGGATGCTCCTGAGCAAAGCGGAGTGTTGGGTTTCCACTAGCAAGCGCCCATGGGTGAGATCTGCGATTTGTGCAGAAGCTTCCAGATTGCCGCATTACCTCCCCGCCCCTATTACTCCGTGGCTGGCACCTGGGATTCCACTCTGTTAGAGTCAAACTTTCTAAAGACACGCCACCATGCTGGTGGTCAGGAAAAGGCAATTTAAAATAATGAGATGCTATTTTTTTTTCACTCCTAAGGTTAGCGCACATGAAACATTTGCTACCAAGTATCGGCCTCTGTGTTGGGAAACCACCCTTCCAGTGTCAACGGATACTTTCAGGAGGGCAGGCGAGGCAGGCATGTCTGTGTCCCAGCAACCCTTCTTCTGGGAGTTTCCCTGGAAGAACATTTGCACAAGGAGATAGGCAAAGGGTTGCCCCCCGGTATCGGATACTGACCTGGGCTCTAACACGGATGAGCCTGGAAATCGTGATACGAAGGGAAAGAAGGCAGATGCGGGAAGACCCATGTTGCAGGATTCCACTGCCATCAAATACCCAGGCGAAGCAAATCCAGAGAGAAAGAAAGTGGATGAGCAGTGCCCGGGTGCTAGGGGGATACGATGGAAAGAGGCGGGACTGCTTAGTGGGTCCACGGTTTTCTGCAGGGGGCAGGGTGATGACAAGTCTTGGAACCAGATGGAGGTGGTGGCTGCACATTATGAAGGTACTAAATGCCGCCAGACTGTCCACTTTCAAACGGTTAGTTTTTATGTGAATTACACACACACCGCTTACTAACAGTGCTGAGACCTAGAAGGCACCTGCCCCTCAAGAGGCCATCTCCCCATGCCCCCGGTATAGTGGCTGAGCCAGAGTCTTCTTGTCCCCCCCCCCCCCCCGCCATTTAACCTGCACCATGCCGGGTCCAGGGGTCAGAGGCTGGGCAGCAGGGCAGGTACAGAAGGCAGTCCCTCAGGGTGGGGTGGTCACAGCCTGCCCTGCTCTGGCCTGGATACCCCCATTTCTATTTCTTCTATGTCGTCTTCTTCTTTTTTTTTTTTTAAGATTTTATGTTCTTAAATATTTCTTGTTTTTTTAAATGTTTATTTATTTTTGAGAGAGAGAAAGACAGAGTGTGAGCGGAGCAGGTCAGAGAGAAAGAGGGACACAGAATCCGAAGCACACTCCAGGTTCTGAGCTGTCAGCATACAGCCCTACACGGGGCTCGAACTCACAAACTCCAAGATCATGACCTGAGCTAGAGTCAGAGGGTTAACTGACTGAGCCACCCAGGTGCCCCCTAAGATTTTATGGCTTTAAAGCAATCTCTCCACCCAACGTGGGACTCAGACTCACAACCCAGCTATCAAGAGTCGCACGCTCCACTGACCGAACCAGCGGGGGACCCCTCCATTTCTTCTTCCACACTGAGGCTCGGCCAACCCGCCCAGTCTCCGCCAAGCCCTGGGAGCCCAGTCGCCTGGAGGTAACCAAAGAGGATTTGACGGGGAACCTTTCATGAAATATTTACCAGTGAAAGAATATAGCATCTGGGATTTGCTTACAATCCTCCCGGGGGGGAGAAAAAAGGGGGACAGGGAAGGTAGAGGAAAGAGAAAGGAGAAGATGTTGATGAAGGGGAGGCTGGGCACATTGGAGCTCGCCGCAGCTCCGTCCCTGTTCCGGAGTTGCTAAAAATCAATCTCCCAAATAGGAAGTAAAAAGTATCCACCAAAGTAGGAGGGATAGATGGATAGGAAAGAAACCAAATGTAGTAAAATGTTAACGAGTCCGTGTGTTAGGTGAAAACTTTTATAGGTGAAAACTTTTATAACAAAACGCGAGGGAGAAAGTAGCAAAACAAAACAAAACTGTTTAAAGAGTAAAAACGCAGGGGCGCCTGGGTGGCTCTGTTGGTTCAGTATCTTCTCTTCGTTCCGGCTCGGGTCGTGATCTCACACTTCAGGAGTTCAAGTCCCGAGTCGGGCTCTGTGCCTGCAGTGTGGCGCCTGCGTGAGATTCTCGCTCCCTCTCTCTGCCCCTCCCCCACTCTCGTGCACGTACACGCACTCTCCCTCAAAATAAGTAAACATTAAAAAAAAGATACCTGGCCCAGACCCCAGACCCGCCTGGTACGTGCTCCCAGCGAAACAAGGGTGCTCCTCCTGGGCCAGTCGAGGGGTCTGAACTTCACGCTGGCATGCAGTAGGCACTCGGGAAATGCCACGTCCAACCCTCAGCACTGGAAGGCCAGTTCGGTGGCTCCCAGATTCTGGGGGGGGGGGTGGGGGATGCCTGGTCAGCCAGCATTTCCCGGGAGCTGCTAGAGGTTCTACCAACCAGAACGCCCTTCTCGTCTGGACAGGGTCGGCCCCACGGTGCAGAAATAGTCCATGCGTGCAGGCTGTGTGCTGGGGGCCAGGCTCGCGTGCCGAATCTAACAAGTCCTTGCCTTGAAGGAACCCCTTCCGAGACAGAATTGTTCCGACCAAGTCAAATGCTCCGAAGGAACCAAACCCAGGAGCCAGAGCAGCAAAGCCCGCTAACGCCAGCCTGGCTGGCCTCGTGCCATGGGGCGGCCTCGGACTGCTGACTCCCAGCCAGGCCCCGAGGAGGCCGTGGATCTGGCTTCGGGAGCCCTGGGCCCCTCCTGGGCTCAGCGGCCCCTTCCCCCTCCTCAGTGGGCCCCCCTGAGCCCCTGGCCCTAAGAGGGCAGAAGCCCCAGGGTCTGTCAACAGCAGCCACGGGGGAGAGCAAAGCGCAGCTCAGAGGGAACCCCAGTGTCTACTTCAGCTGGAGGCTGTGGCCGCCATTCAGAGCCTGAATCAGGACACCTCCGGGTGGTGGGGTGGGGGGAGATCTGGGTTCCTATGCCTCAGTTTGGCCACCGACGCAGCTGCTTTCTCCTTAAGCGGGGGCCGGGGCCCAGGGCTACGGTCAGAGTGTCGTTCCACCCCACAGCTACCTCGGGAGGCAGGCGCCATAATGACCCTCAGCGCGGAAGTGGGGAAAGTCAGGTGCAGAGAGGTTAGACAGCTTACCCCGGGTCACCCAGAGCCAGCCCTTGGCCACTACCTCTTCAGAGAAGGTCATCGACAATTTTGAGCCACTTCCTATCTCACTTAAGCCCCATGCTGCCCGAGGGAGGAAGAATTATTATCTCCATTCTAGAGAGCAGGAGACCGAGGTTTGGTAATGCCTGGGAGATCGCAGGGGGAGTAACGGCGATACACAGTAGTCATGGCGGCCATGTTAGTGTCTTACTGCTGTTGTAACAGTTACCACAAACCCAATGACTTCAAGTAAGACAAATGTATTCTCTTACAGTTCTGAAGCTCAGGAGTCTCCAGTCCAGGCGTGGGCAGGGCTGCACTCCTCCAGGGGGCTCCAAGGCAGAATCTATTTCCACGTCTTTGCAGCTTCTAGAAAGTCCTGCATGGCTTGGCTCGCACCAAGGTCTTGCTCCATTTTCAAAACTCATTTTTCCAGGCCCCAGTGCCATCCGCACAACTCCTTTCTCTCTCCTGATCCTTTGCCTCCCCTCAGAAGGACCCCCGTGATGAGATCACGCGCCCACGGGATAACCCAGGTGCACACCCTTATCTCAAGCTCCTTAATCACGCCGGCAACGCCCCTTTGACGAGGTTCATTAACATAGTCACAGGTGCCAGAAATTAGGGACTTCGCAGGCGCCTCAGCAGATAATACACTTCACACTTGAAAGGGCACACGAGAGGGGCCCCTGGGTGGCTCAGTTGGTTCAGCGTCCGACTCTTGATTGCAGCTCGGGTCATGGTTTTGAGGGTCCTTGTCGGGCTCCGTGCTGAGAGCAAGGAGCCTGCTTGGCATTCTCTGTCCCTTCCCCTGCTCACTCACTCTCTCTCTCAAAATAAATACATAAACAAACAAAAAAGAAACATGAAGGGCATACGAGATCCCTGGGGATCTTGTTAAAATACAGGTTCTCATCCAGAAAGTATGGATTCCCAACAAGCATCCAGGTGAGGCTGATTCCGTGGCCCAGAGGCCACCCGGCTAACGGTAACATTCTAGAAGAGGGGCCGACAAACCGTAGGCCTGATCATAATCATTTTCAGCTTTGCAGGTCCCACAGTGTCTGTGGAGACTACTCAACTCTGCCGTTAGAGCCCAAAGCAGCCACAGATGATAAGAGAACTAATGGGCGTGGCGGTGTGCCAATAAAACTTTATTTACAGACACCGAAATTTGAATTCCATCTAGCTTTTGCGTGTTAAGAAATGCTATTCTGGGGCACCTGGGTGGCTCAGTTGGTTGAGTATCCGACTTTGGCTCAGGTCATGATCTTGCAGTTTGTGAGTTCGAGCCCCGCGTCGGGCTCTGTGCTGAGCGCTCAGAGCCTGGAGCCTGTTTCGGATTCTGTATCTCCCTCTCTCTCTGCCCCTCCCCCACTCATGCTCTGTCTCTCTCTGTCTCAAAAATAAATAAAACATTTAAAAAAATAAAAAAATAAAAAGAAATGCTATTCTGGGGCACCTGGGTGGCTCAGTTGGTTGAGCATCCGACTTCGGCTCAGGTCATGATCTTGCAGTTCGTGAGTTCGAGCCCTGCGTCGGGCTCTGTGCTGACAGCTCGGAGCCTGGAGCCTGCTTCGGATTCTGTGTCTCCCTGTCTCTCTGCCCCTCCCTTACTTGCGTTCTCTCTCTCTCTCTCTCTCTCTCAAAAAAATAAATAAACCTTAAAAAAATTTTTTAAAAGAAATGCTATTCTTCTTTTGCCTATTTTGTAAAAAACCAGGGGCGCCTGGGCGGCTCAGTCAGTTCAGCGTCCGACTTCGGTTCAGGTCACGATCTCGCCGTGGGTGAGTTCGAGCCCCTCTCCACTGCCAGCCCGTCAGGGCAGAGCCCGCTGTGGGGCCCTCTGTCCCCCTCTTTCCGGCCCTCCCCCACTCGCGCTCTCCCCAAAATCAAGAAACATTTCAAAATGAAAATAAATAAGTAAATGAAAATGCAGAAGCCACTCGTGGTGTCCGGTCCACGCAGAACCAGACGGCCGCCCAGACCCGGCCCGTCGGCCGTCTGCAGACCCCTGATCCGGAGCGTCGGCGCCAGGAGAGCGTGGACGTCTCCTGTGTGTCCCGCTGGCACCTAACGGCTGCCGGAAACGCATGTGGCGGATGAAAGAGCAGTCCTCTCATTTGGACCCACGGCCCCTTGATCCAGCTGATTGTTCCTGTAGCCGAGCTGGCAAAGGAGGAGCCGAGGAGAGTACTTTGTCTGGGTTTATTGGCAGGAAAAAAGGCCCGGAGATGGGGTGTCCCAGGACGTGCGGCTGGCCTCGCCGTGGCCCCGCCTGTGTCCTTCCCGGCGGCCTCTCCCGCGCCTCAGGACTGCCCGCACGCTGGCTCCGGCAACGCTCTGCTCCCCGAAACGGCAGGTCTGGGGTCCCGCACACGGCCACGCCTTGAGCCAGGCCTCGAGCCAGGCGGGGGCCTCGCGGGGTCACGAGAGGCAGGCGAAAACCCTCTCCTCTGTGGGTTGGGAACTGCAAACACCCAGGCGCTTCCGGCCCGGGCAGCCAGCAGGTCGGAGCCTGGTAAACGGAGTCCCTTCAGGGGTCATTCCGGTACCATCACAGGCGCCGCGATGCTGCCACTACCACGAGTGGTGACAATCGTCCAGTTTGGCGTCTTTTTAAAGCTCTCTGTGGCCAAGAGAACACAGCAGCCTGGAAGCTGCCAGGTGCGTCTCCTCTCGACTTTACAGACCGGGAACTCCCACCCCAGGCCCTTTGCCCATGCTGTTCCCGCAGCCCGGAACGCTCTTCCTGCCCCCCCATTAGTTAGACCCTTCTCAGACTTCAAGTCCCAGAGAGCCCTTGCCCCACACAGGAACCTTACGCGTCCCCTGTCCCACCGGCAATTTCACGGTTTTGCGTGTGACAGTTTCCTCAACGGCAGCCTGTTCTCATATCAGCTTTCTAGAGTTGCCGTAACCAACGACCACAATCTTGGTGGCCTCACTCAGTAGCAATTTCTCTCCCCTGCTTTTGGAGGCCAAAAGTGGAAGATGAAGGCGTTGGCGGAGCCGGCACCCCCCAGAGGCTCTGGGCGAGAATCCGCGCCACCGCTCTGTCCCGGCCATTGATGGGTGGTGGTTACCTTCACCTGTATCTGCAGGGCCCCACTCCCTCTCTCCGTCTGCCTCCTTCCCTCTGTGTTTCTCCTCTGTGTCTGTGTCTGCCTCAGATCCTCTCTGTTCTCTGAGCAGCCGTCATCAGACGTAGGGCCCATCCTCCATCCAGAAGGACCTCATCTAGATTTCTGCAAAGATCCTATTTCCAAATAAGGCCGCGTTCACAGCCGCCCCGGCGTGGGATGGGAGTGTGCACATTGGTCACCGTCCAACCCACGGCGGCCCTCCCACACTGTCCCCTCCATGAGGACACAGACCACGTCCACCGGTATATCCCCGGGACCTGCCACACAGCTCACACAACTTCAAAGATCAGTAGGTGTCTGTCAAAGGCGGGATTGGCTAGGAAACTTGGGGGGTCCGGGGCAAATGAAAATTCAGCACATCTTGTTAAAAAAGTAACAGGAAGGGGCACCTGGGTGGCTCAGTCGGTTGAGCTTCCGACTCTCGATTTTAGCTCAGGTCACGATCTCACCGTTTGTGAGAGCAAGTCCCGCATTGGGCTCTGTGCTGACAACGTGGAGCCTGCTTGGGATTCTCTCTCTTCCTCTCTCTTTGCCCCTCTCCCCCTCTGTCTCTCAAAATAAATAAATAAACGTTAAAAAAAAAAGTAAGAGGAATTGCCAGATGGTGACCGCACAGGACTCAGCCTAGCTTGGGGCGCTTCTAGCAGGGACGCAGGGGGCACAACCAGGAAGCTGGCCCTGGCCGGGGGGACAATGACTATCTCGAGTCACCCTGGGAATGACCGGTGGACTCATCTCCAGCGGAAGGCCCAGCTGTCGAAGCCGAGTTCCTGTCCATTTTACAGACGGGGACCCAAAGCCTGAGAAGCCAAGGGTGTTCCAGAGCAGATGGAGTCAAGCCAGCACGGGGGTCTCTGGACCCCCGCTCCCGCTCCCACCCGGCCTGTTCACTTGACTCTTTGGCAGCAGCGTTCTCTGCTCAGCCCTCTTAACTGTCCCCAGAGCCAGTCCTCAAACAAGCCCGGGACACCTCAAACCAAGTGCAGTGCAGCCCCACCCCCAAGGATCAGAAGAAAAACAACCGTAGGAAGTTTGCCCACAGTTCAAACTACTCATGAACTTGGCCTGAGTCCCTCTGTCGATCGGAGCAACGTTTGCTGGGGGCTTACCCTGGAGACGTGCTGCCTCATCCCCGATTGACAGGTGGGAGGCGCCAGTTCCGGTAAAGCGCCCCGGGGGTCATTGCCATTTGCTCCCAGCTGCGTCTGACTCAAGAAACAGAGGTCGGCACCCTGCGCCTTACAACCCCTCAATGGTAACGCCGACACCTGAGATGGAACCCGTGCAGCCCCCCACCTGCATCTCTGAGACACAGAAAAGAGGCACAGAGCAGGGACCTGCCCAAGGTCACGTGATCGGCAGGCAGCTGATTCGGAATTCAGACCCGAGCAATGAGCTTCCTGGGTCCTTGCTGCTAACTGCTTGGCGATGCCCCTCACGCGGCTCAGGGGGGACCACACGCAGGGGCCGAGCGAGGAACACGCGACCCTCATCTGCAGGAGACACTGATCCGGGAGGTGGGGGAAGGGTCAGGGAGTCAGGCCTCCCCATGAGCGCCCCCTCCAGGGCGAATCCAAAGCAGGGGTGAGGGCACAGAGTGAGGAAGCCGCCTGGGCCACGCTGACACGGCTGGTGCGTGACCCGCTGTCTACACGGATCACCCTCTCCGGGGGCCTCGGCTTATAAAGTGGGGCCCAGGTGGCACCTGCCTCACGGGTGTGTTATGAGGACTGGCTAGCTCATAGGGTACCAGGTACAAATCGGCCCACAATAAAGGCTTAAAAAATGCCTACGGGCATAGGGGACACAAAGTACTGGAGCCTGTCACCTGCTCCGAAGGAGCCACAACCGTCGCCAGCCCTAGCAAGGGGGGCCGTCCTTCCTGGCTTGCCCAGAGCCAAGGGGTCCCCAAGCTGCAGAGCTTGCCATCCTAAAAAGGGACAGTCCTGGGCACACAGGGATGAGCTAGTCACCCTCGGCCCTAGCTGCCCAAGGCCACCAGCTCAGCAGAGACCTCTCCGTGAGCTGGGACAAGCCGGGCAGGGCTGGGGGGTACAGTGAGGATGCTGCTGGCCACCTCCGTCCCAAGGGAGAGGCCGCACTGCCTCCCCTTGGAAGTGGCCCCGGCCGCAAACATAATGGGACCTTTTCTGCTAAAGTCTTTCGTCGGTTGAGAGTTTCTTCTCCCGGAAAGGGGCCCAGTTTCCCACTCGAAGCCTCTAAGGGACGGGATGAGAAGTTCGTGGCTCAGGAGAGCCCCTGCGTGAGACTCCCAGGGCTGCTGTAACCAAGTGTCCACAGACGGAGCGCTGGCTGCTTCTCTCACGACTCTGGGGGCACCGAGTCCAAAGTCAAAGTGCCTGCAAGACTGTGCTCCCTCTGCAGACTCTAGGGAAGAATTCTTCCGGACTCGTCCGGCCCCTGGTGGACGCAGGAGCCCTTGGCCCTCCTTGGCTTATGGAAGCATCGGTCCAACCTCCGTCGTCAGCTGGCGTTTCTCCCTGTGCGTGTCTGTGCTCCGATATTCCTCTTCTTACCAAGACACCCGTCATTGGGTTCGGGGCCCATCCTAATTGGGTAGGACCTCGTCTCAACCAGATTACACCTGCGAAGGCCTTCTTTCTGGGTCACAGTCACAGGTGCCAGGTAGACAGGAATTTGGGGGACGCTATTCACCCCTGTAGAGCCCCCCCGCCCCCAAGACAGGGGATTGACCCGCACCAGGCCTGGATGGTGGGTCAGGGGCTGGGCCGTGGCCTGCGCGGCCGCAACGGAGGAACCTGGGCAGGAGGAAGGCGGAGCCCTTGGTCGAGGCGGGCCAGCGGCCGGGGCGGGGACTGATGGTGACGGAGGCACAGCGGCTGTCGGGGTCATAGTTGCCTGGCCTCCGTTTCCCCTCTCTGTGCCATCTAGGCTGAATTTTTTTGGAGAACCTGGCCCTTCCCTGCTCTCGGTTCATGAGGTTTGGGTAGAGAATACCGCTCCTAGCTGGGGGGTGACCTGGCCCATCAAAGCAGTGCATCCGGTTCAGGACCAGAGAGATGCCCCCGTCAGCGCCAAGGAGACTCAACCTGGGATTCTGCTGCAACTTACCCTTGAGAAGCTGAGAGGTTGGCAGCCATCTTGGCGCTATGAGGACAGAACCTGCGTTTGTATGAAACCACCTCAGAGAAAACCAGAGTCAACGCACGGGATTCCTGATGCCACGCTGGAGGCCCTGGATCCGGCTGCTCCTGAAGCCACATCTACGGCGACACTGTAGAGGAGAACTGGGACGCGGTGTGAAGGCACCTTGAACCTCTGCGTGGAAACGGAAACTGCGGTCTGGTGGGGCAGGGCAACTCTCCCAGGGTTATTGTTCTCTCATTGTATTGTAGCCAGCATTGGGCTAGACAAAGTTTGGTCCCCGCTTCACGGATGACAAGGAACAGTTACAGTGTCAAGGGACAAGGCCACTCTGAGCATTTCAGTCCCCAGGCCTACCCAGGAAAGTAAGAATGAAGAAGGGGAGCTGAAGGATGGTCCTCGATAGCAGACGGATGGAGGGGGTTAGGGGGTACAAGTGGACAGGCTAAAGAGGGGGCTGGGAATAGTTCCCCAAGACTGGGGAGGGGCCTGGGGCCCCTGAAAGGAGATGGGGGCAGAGTGAGGGCCCTCAATACTAGGGATGTCCTTTCTGGCTGCTGGGAAGGGGCCTGGTCCCCACACTTGGCGCAGGCGCAGTGCAGCTATACCGCCTCAGAGGGCTTCAGGCACTTAGAGTCAGAACAAAGGGAGGCCTCGTGTGGATTCGAGACGAGAAGGCCTTTCCATCCGTGTTCTGACTCCGTGTGGTCCTGAGACTTTCTCCCCAGTGTGAGGAGCAGGGGCAGGAGCCCCAGCACCAATCAACAGACGGCGACTCGAAACACATCCCACTCGACTGAGAAGAATTAAAGACTGCCACCTCGTCCACACAACCCAAAGCCATCGCCAGATTCTATCTCTATCACAATTCCAACGGCATTTCCTACAAAAAAGAAAAACACAGCTGTCAACTTGTATGGGACCACAACAGACCCCAAGGAGTCTCTCTCAAGGAGTCCTGACAAAGAACAAACCCGAAAGCATCGCACTTGCTGATTGCAAACCACACGCACTGCAAAGCCAAAGGAATCCCAACGCCAAAGTCAAAGGAATCCCAAAGGCATGATGCTGGCCAAAGAGAGACACCTAGATCAAAGGAACACACTCGAGAGCCTGGAAATAAACCCTCCCCAGGTACAATCGATACTTGATAAGAATACTTACTCCATGGGGAAAAGATAGTTCCTTCCATAAACGGTGTTGAGAAAACGGGACATCCACACGCAAGAGAACGAAACGCGACTTTTTCTTACAGCACTCACAAAATGAACCCAAAATGCATTCAAGGCTTAAAGAGAAGAACTGAACCCATAAAGCTCCTAGAAGAAAACATAGGGGAAAATGCTCCTTGACAGTGGTCTTGACAAGGATTTTGGGGATATGCCACCAAAAGGACATGTGAGAAAAGCAAACATTACCGCGGGGGGCTCCGTGAGACCAGAAAGCTTTCGCACCGCAGAAGAAACCATCAACAAAAAGCCATGGCAACCGTAGACGGGAGAGAATATTTGCAAATGATACATCTGATAAGGGGTTAATATTCGTAATACACGAAGAGCTCCTACGACTCCGTAGAAAACAATCTGAGTTTCAAAATGGGCAGAGGAGGGCGCCTGGGGGGCTCGGTCGGTTAAGCGTCCGACTTCGGCTCAGGTCATGATCTCACTGTTTGTGGGTTCGAGCCCCGTGTTGGGCTCTGTGCTGACAGCTCAGAGCCTGGAGCCTGCTTTGGATTCTGTGTCTCCCTCTCTCTCTCTGCCCCTCCCCCCTCTCAAAAATGAATAAACATTAAAAAACAATTTTTTTAACGGGCAGAGGAACTGAGTAGACATTTTCCCAAAGACATACAGATGCCGAACATCATTGATCATCAGAGAAATGCAAAGCAAAACCACAATGAGGGGCGCCGAGGCGGCTCAGTGGGTTAAGCATCTGACTCTTGATTTCGGCTCAGGTCATGATCTCACAGTTGGTGAGATCGAGCTCCGCGTCGGGCACTGTGCTGAGAGCAAGGAGTCTGCTTGAGATTCTTTCTCTCTCCCTCTCTCTCTCTGCCTCACCCCTGCACACACACACCCTCTCTCAATAAACTTAAGAAAAAATAAGGAAATCTATTTAAATAAAAACCACGATGAGATATCCCTTCACACCTGTCAGAATGGCTGTCGTCATAAAGACAAGAGATAACCGGTGTCGGCGAGGATTTGGAGAAAAGAGAATCCTGGTTCCCTGTCAGAGTGCAAATTGGTGCAGCCGGTATGGAACACAGTTTGGAGGTTCCTCGAAAAAATTAAAAATAAAACTACCCTGGGATCTAGCAATTCCGTTTCTGGATATATATTCCTAGGAAATGAAGACAGGATATGGAAGAGATATCAGCACCCACGTGGTCACTGCAGCATCATAGCCAAGATATGGAGGCAACCAAGGCGTCTGTCAACAGAGGAGTGGAGAAAGGAGACTTGGTATATATATATATATATATATATATATATATATATATATATATATATACACGGTGGAATATTATTCAGCCACGAGAAAAGGAAATTCTGCTATTGGCAAATCGGCAGACCTTGAGGGCATCATGTGAACTGAAATAAGTCAGACAAAGAAAGACAAATATTTCGTGGTATCACATATAAGTAGAATCTCAAGACAACAAACTCGTAGAAGCACAGGAGAATGGTTGTTACCAGGGGCTAGGGGTGGGGGAACTGGGGGGGGGGTCAAAGGTTATGCTTCCAGTTATAAGATGTGGGCACCTGGGTGGCTCGTTCGGTTAAGCGACTGACTCTTGATTTCACTCAGGTCATGATCGCAGGGTCATGGGATCGAGCCCCATGTCAGGCTCTGCACTGAGTGTGGAGCCTGCTTGAGATTCTCTCTCTATCCCTCGGACCCTCTCCCCACTCGTGCTCTTCTCTCTCTCCTCTCTCTCAAAATATGAAAAAAAAAAAAAACCCTTAATATAAATGAGTTGTGGGCATCTAATGTACAGCATGGTGATTATAGTTAATAAATAAATATAAGTACATAAAATAAATAAATAATAAATAATTAAAAAAATTTTTTTAAAGTGTTTAGTTTTTCAGGTAGTTTTTTTTTTTAATGTTTATTTATTTTTGAGAGAGAGAGAGAGAGAGTACGAGCCGGGGAAGGGCAGGGTGGTGGGGGGAGAGGACCGGAAGGAGGCTCCGCGCTGACAGCAGAGAGCCCAACGCAGGGCCAGAACCCGGAACTGTGAGAACGAGACCAGAGCCGAGGTTGGAAGCTGAACCCACTCAGCCACCCAGGCGCCTCCTTAAAAAGCATTTCACAGAGTAGATCTTAAATACTCCCACCACAGAAAAGAACAGGTCCTTATGTGACACCATGCGATGCCATGTGGGGGTGAGTTAAGCTATGGTGACAATCATTCTGCAACATGTAAGTGCATCAAATCAGCAACTGTACTCCTCAGGCTCACACAAAGTTATATGTCATTTTATTTCAATGAAGCTGGACAAATTTTCAAATAAAAAAGTTTTTTTAATAGGATTAGGAGGGGTACCCGGGTGGCTCAGTTGGTTAAGTGGCCGACTTCAGCTCAGGTCATGATCTCATGGTCTGTGAATTCGAGCCCCGTGTCGGGCTCTCTGCTGATGGCTCAGAGCCTGGAGCCTGCTTCCGATTCTGTGTCTCCCTCTCTCTCTGCCCTTCCCCTGTTCATGCTCTGTCTCTATGTCTCTCAAAAATAAAATAAACATTAAATTTTTTTTAAAGGATTGGGAAACTCCACACCCAAAAAACAAATAATCCAGTGAAGAAACGGGCAGAAGGTATGAATAGACACTTTTCCAAAGAAGACATCCAGATGGCCAACAGACACATGAAACGATGCTCAAAGTCACTCATCATCAGGGAAATACAAATCAAAACCACACTGAGATACTACCTTACACAGGTTAGAGTGGCTAAAATGAATAAATCAGGAAACTACAGATGTTGGCGGGGATGTGGAGAAGCAGGCACCCTCCTACACTGTTGGTGGGAATGCAAACTGGTGCAGCCACTCTGGAAAACGGTGTGGAGGTTGCTCAAAAAAATGGAAAGAGAAGTACCCTATGACCCAGCAATAGCACTGCTAGGAATCTACCCAAGAGACACAGGAATGCTGATGCATAGGGGTACGTGTACCCCAATATTCATAGCAGCACTTTCGACAATAGCCAAATCATGGAAAGAGACCAAGTGCCCATCAACTGACGAATGGATAAAGAAGATGTGGCACATATATACAATGGACTACTACGTGGCAATGAGAAAGAATGAAATCTGGCCATGTGTGGCAACATGGATGGAACTGGAGGGTATTATGTTAAGTGAAATAAGTCAGTCAGAGAAAGACAGATACCATATATTTCCATGCATAGGTGGATTTTGAGAGACTTAGCAGAAAACCATGGGGGAGGGGAAGAGGGGAAAGGAAAAAAGACACAGAGAGGGAGGGAGACAAAACATAAGAGACTCTGAAAGACTAAGAACTGAAAGACTGAGAGGTGAAGGGGGTGTGAGAGGGGGGAGAGTCAGTGATGGGCACAGAGGAGGGCACTTGTTGGGATGAGCACTGGGTGTTGTATGGAAACCAATTTGACAATAAATTATTTTAAAAAACATAAAAGGATCGGGATGTTAGGTTTATTCCTAGGTATCTTATGGTTTTTGGTGCAATTGATTTCTCTTTCTGCTGCTTCCTTATTGGTGTAGAGAAATGCTACCGATATTTGTACATTGATTTTATATCCTGAGACTTTGCTGAATTAATGTAATCACCTCTAGCAGTTTTTTGGTGGAGTCTTTGGTGTTTTCCATGTAGAGTATCATGTTGTCTGCCAATAGTGAGAGTTTGATCTGTACACTGAACATTCTAGAAAGCTTATGAAAGAAATTGAAGAAGACACAAAGAAATGGAAAAATATTCCATGTTCATGGACTGGAAGAACAAATATTGTTAAAATGTCGATACTACCCAAAGCAATCTACACATTCAATGCAGTCCCTATCAAAATAATACCAGCATTTTTCAGAGCTAGAACGAACAATCCTAAAATTTGGATGGAACCAGAAAAGACCCCAAATGGCCAAAGTAATGTTGAAAAGAAAACCAAAGCTGGAGGCATCACAATCCCGTACTTCAAGCTGTATTACAAAGCTGTAATCACCAAGACAGTATGGAACCAGCACAAAAACAGACACTCAGATCAATGGAACAGAATAGAGAACCCAGAAATGGACCCACAAGCATATGGCCAACTAATCTTTGACAAAGCAGGAAAGAGTATCCAGTGGAAAAAAGACAGTCTCTTTGGCAAATGGTGCTGGGAGAACTGGACAGCGACATGCAGAAGATGAAACTAGATCACTTCGTTACACCACTCACAAAAATAAATTCAAGATGGATGAAAGGCCTAAATGTGAGACAGGAAACCATCAAATTCCTACAGGAGAAAACAGGCAGCAACCTCTCTGACTTCAGCTGCGGCAACATTTTAACAGACATGTCTCGGAGGCAAGGGAAATAAAAGCAAAAATGAACTATTGGGACCTCATGAAGATAAAAAAGCTTCTGCAGGGCAAAGGAAACAATCAACAAAAGTAAAAGGCAACCAATAGAATGGAGCGAGATATTTGCAAATGACATATTGGATAAATAGTATCCAAAGGTTGGTCTCCAAATCTGCAAAGAACTTACCAAACCCAACACCCCAAAAAACAAGTAATCCAGTGAAGAAATGGGCAGAAGACATGAACAGACACTTTTCAAAAGAAGACATCCAGATGGCCCACAGACCCATGAAAAGATGCTCAACGTCACTCATCATCAGGGAAACACAAATCAAAACCACACTGAGAAACCACCTCACACTTGTCAGAATGGCTACAATTAACAACTCAGGAAATAACCGATGTTGGCAAGGATGCAGAGAAAGGGGAACCCTTTGGCACTGCTGGTGGGAATGCAAACTGGTACGGCCACTCTGGAAACCAGTATGAAGGTTCCTCAAAAAATTAAAAATAGAACTATTCGGGGTGCCTGGGTGGCTCAGTCGGTTGAGCATCCGACTTTGGCTCAGGTCATGATCTCGCTCATGGGTTCGGGCCCCGCGTCAGGCTCTGTGCTGACAGCTCAGAGCCTGGAGCTGCTTTGGATTCTGTGTCTCCCTCTCTCTCTGCCCTTCCCCTGCTCATGCTCTGTCTGTCTGTCTCTCTCTCAAACTAAACATATGCCAAAAAAATAAATAAAAATAGAACTATTCACACCAGTAATTACACTCCTAGATATTTATCCACAGGATATAAAAATGCTAATTCGAAGGGGTACATGCCCCCCAATGTTTACAGCAGTGCTAATCAATAAGAGCCAAAATATGGAAAGATTCCAAATGTCCATCGATGGATGAATGGATAAAGACGATATGGTATATGTATACACAATGGAACACTACTTGCTAATGAAAAAGAATGAGACCTTGTCATTTGCGAAAAACATGGACGGAACTAGAAGGTATTATGCTGAGCGAAATAAGCCAGAGAAAGAGATATCATGATTTCACTCATATGTGGAATCCGAGAAACTCAACAGATGAACATAAGGGAAGGGAAGGAAAAATAAGATAAAAACAGAGAGGGAGGCAAACCGCAAGAGACTCTTCAGTACAGAGAACAAACTGAGGGCTGCTGGTGGGGAGGTGGGTGGGGAGAATGGGCTGAACGGGCAATGGGCACTGAGGGGGACGCTTGTCGGGATGAGCGCTGGGCGTCACATGTAAGAGATGAATCACTGGGTTCTACTCCGGAAGCCAAGGCTACCCTGTATATTAACTAACTTGAATTTCTATTTAAAAAAACAACAAATGAAATGAAAGAACTGGGACGCTTGTGGAGTGAAATTCATTCATCAAACTAGTGATGGCAGATCCCAGCAAGGATGCTGCTGGCCGCTGGCCCCGCCCGCCTCCGGACCCTTCCAGCTGCCTGTTCTGAGCCGGGGGTCGGCTATTAAACACACACAAGGCAGGTAGAGCAATCTCTGGCTCCCGGCACGGCCACAGAAATGCCCGTCCTTATTATCACCGTTATGACTTTGCCTAGCACCCTCCGAGCCTCAGGTGAGAAGTCCTAGTTTTGGTAAAACACCTGGACAGCCTCCTGGGACAAAAGTCTCCTTGAGTGTTGAATATTAGCCAGAAGCAGGGGGGGGGGGGGATCAAGTTTTCTTCCAAATGTTTAAGGAGGAAAAAGTAGAGCTGCATTGGTGAGTCCCTGAAACGTCCCCTCCCGACCTCCCTCCTTGGGCCCCTGATCCAATATGTCATTTGTCGTGACTCCCTTGCTGCGCCACTGTTTTTAGAAACCGTGTCCAGTGCCTACCCGTTTCCTCCCAAGCTGGCGCCTCCCTTAGAAACCTCTTCAGGTTCTGGTGCCAGCTTCACGCAGAGGATCCCGGGACCCGCCCCACGAACGAGGTGAGCCCACCACGTCCTCCCCTCCCCGGATTCCCCGTCCAACCCAAGCCAGCCATGCACCCGGATCCCCGCTCCCTTCCACTTAAGGCTGACTCCCACGATGAAACATAAGAGAGAAGAATATTCCTGCTTCCCTGCAAACACATGACCACCCACGACAGTGAGCAGCGGGCGCACGCCGAGCATGGGGCAGGGGCGGCGGGGGGAGTGAAACCAGGTCAAGAGAGGGAAACCATCCCAGAGGAATCCTGGGGCGCGCGGAGTCCCCACGCGGACACACTTTGGCCAGTGACTTTTGGACCTGCAGCTTTAGCTCTGGAGTTACAAGGCCACCCCTCCCCCCCACCGGGGTCTGAAGAGGTGAGGGCTAGGAAGTGGCCGCTGGCTAATTACTGATGCCGGGGTCACAAAATCCCAGGGTCCTGTTTCCTACGGATGACACGAGAGGCCCACGGTTAGCAGAAAGCCAACTCACTCTGTGTTTCCCGCGTATCAAATTCCCAACAGAGAATATAACGGCAGATCTCGGTGTAGAGAAAAACAATCACCCAGGTACCCGTCTGTAACTCTGTCGCTAAGCTGAAGACCAATCAATTACTCATCGGAAGGACTCCGGCGAGACACACGCCCTGCTCCCTCCTGCTTAATAAATGCTCTGGCTCTTCATCCGAGCAAAAGTATTAATTTCCTCCTTAATACTCCTCTCCCGCACAAAGCCCCCTGTGTGCGTGCGTGTGTGTGCACACACCCCCACTCGCCCACACGCTGTGCTCCTCTGAGTCTCCTCTCCCTTCCCAGAAGAGAGGGTGTTAAACCACTCCACGCACCTTTCTGCTGGGACCACTTTCTCAACTCAGAGGGCTTGGCGTACCCGTGCTTTATCCCCCCGGCGCACGCGGGGCTGCCCCAACCAGGGGCTCGCGGAGACAGGAGTGACAAGTCTCTGCTCGTACCGCGATCACGTTGGTAGGGGTCCTTCTGCAGGAACCCGGCAAGCGTTTGCAAGTCATGCTAAAGACGTATTTCAGTCCATTTTTTCAAATTTAAGAAAGCGCGTTCCAGAGGTGGATTTTGAGAGACTTAGCAGAAAACCAGAGAGGAGGGGAAGAGGGGGAAAAAAACACAGAGAGGGAGGGAGACAAAACATAAGAGACTCTCAAAGACTAAGAACTGAGGGGTGAGAGGGCTGCGGGAGGGGGAGAGTGGGTGACGGGCACAAAGGAGGGCACTTGTTGGGATGAGCACTGGGTGTTATAAGGAAACCAATTTAACAATAAATTAAAAAAAATTTTTTTTAAGTGCGTGAACACAGCATTCGCGAAGAACGGTACCCCCCATATGCACTCATCTCTCCCCTCCTAGTGATTTTAAAGAGATGACTGCTTTTATGAAATGCGAAGGAGTGGTAAAGAAGATGTTTTCATAATACAGCTGAGCCTTCCGTGAATATCTTATTTTTAAGTTCTCGTATATCCTAGTTCGCTAATGAAAATAACAAGCGAGCATATTGGCATATTTTATCTTTCATCATTCAACTCTTGGCACTCTTCCTTTTTTTTTTTTTCCTCTCTCCCCGGAATATTTGTTTTCATTGCGAGGCCTTGGTCGTTATCAACCCCTTCTGAAAAGCGGAGATTTTCCTGGTATGTGAAATGATTTGGGAGTCCACCTTCGTCCACACTGAAAAAAAAAAAAAATCCCTACCTCCTGGAGGTTATAATACAAGGGAGGACTCAATTCTTGCCTTAGTTAGGTGCATACGTTACCGTGGAACCCAGGGAAGCATTCTCTAGATTTTTCTCCCAGTTACCCCCACAGGGGATAGGCTCTCGAGATGCTGTACGAACTTCAGGTCTCTCTGGTCAGGTAAGAGGAAAGGTCCTCACAAGCTCAAAGGAAAACCGGGAGAAAATATGAGGCTATTTCACTCGAAAACCGCCCCATGGCCCATGAACCTGACTTCCACTCCTCTTGGGGAGAGAAAATTGGGTTGAACTAGCGCAATTTCTTTTTTTTTTTTTTTTAAAGCGAACTTGACAAATGCTCCAAACCCTGGGCTCTGCCTCAGCCACGGCAGCGCAGAGAGAAGGCAGGACAGAGAGCGAGGACGTCACTCTAGAGGGGTTCACAGCCGAAGAGGGGGGACTGGATTAAGCCCCTTTTCCTCTGAAACCTCACCATTTGGTGAGCCCAGCAGCTGGCTTGGGGATCTTTGGTTTTGCTGGAGGAGTCGTGCTCCTGGCTGGATTTGGTGGAGTCGGTGGGGGTCTGAGCTGTGGAAGGGAGAGGGAGGCAGGGAGAATTGCATTAATTCTGGCCCAACTGCTTCTCCTGGGGGAGTCTGGCAAGAAGCCTGGGAAGCAGACTCTGGACGGTGGCCCTCCGTGAATCACCTCCCCCTGGGCCCCTTCCTGGGTGCTGGTAGACTGTAGGTGGGCACTTTATAGACTTCCTTCATTTCAGCCTTGTAACAGGGAGACAGGGGTGGGAGTGACTAGTGGCTGCTTCCCAGGTCCATCTTCCCTTCCTCCTTCCTCACAGAACCCTGGGAATGTGTCCGCTTGGGAAACTGTATTAGTCGGTTGTCGCCGTGTAACAAAAGAGCCCAAAACTCAGCAGCAGAAAACAACACGTTTTGTTTCCGTGGGTCAGTTTTGTGGGCTTTCTGGATCAGGTGTCTCAAGAAATTGCAGGCGAGGAGCGCCTGGGTGGCTCGGTCGGTTAAGCGTCCAATGTTTGGTTTCGGCTTAGGTCAGGATCTCACGGTTCATGAGTTTGAGCCCCGCACCGGGCTCTGTGCTGGCAGTGAGGAGCCTGCTTGGGATTTTTCTCTCTCCCCCGTCTCTCTGCCTCTCCCCCATTCATGCTGTCTCTGTCTCTCTCAAAATATATCAATAAACTTAAAAAAAAATAATAGAGAAATTGCGGTCAAGACGGCCCGCCAGAGCTGCAGTCGTCTGAAAGTTCGACTGGCAGGAAGTTTTTCTAGGCTCACTCGTGAGACTGTTGGACTGAAGGCTGGTCCTCGCTAGCTACTGGCCAGAGACACCAGTTCCTTGCCACATGGGTCTCTCCACAGGGCAGCTCCCATGTCAGCTGGCTTTCTTCAGAGGCAGAGAGGGCGCCCAAGGTAGAAGCCACCATCTTTTTGTAACCTAATCTCAGAAGTGACCTCCCATCACTTTTGCCAGATTCTGTTGATTAGAAGGAAGTTACTAGGTCTCACCCACACTCAAGGGGGAGGGAATGGCACACAGGAGTGAGCCGCAGGAGGCAGGGATTATTGGGGTCGTTTTAGAGGCTCCCTCCCACGACTACCTTTCCCCCAGACTCTTGCAGCCAGAAGTGACCATGTCACTCAATACTAGCCAATGGAATGTAAGTGGGAGTTTTATGGTGGACTTCTGGGAATGGCTTCTAAAAAGGTGAGCCATCGGCCACCTGGGTGGCTCAGTCGGTTGAATCTCCAGCTCTGGCTCAGGTCATGATCTGACGATCCATGAGTTCAAGCCATGCATGCATAGGGCTTGCTGCTGTCAACGCAGAGCCAATTTTGGATCCTCTGTCTCCCCCTCTCTCTGTCCCTTCCCCCTTCACACACACTCTTTCTCGAAAATAAATAAAATTTTAAGAATATATAAAAACTTAAAAAGATGAATCAGAATGTACTTCCTCATTCTTACAGACTGGAGCTGTAATGGCTGGAGCTCTGGCAGCCACCTTAGACCATGAGTAGACCTTTAGAACGGAAGCTAGCGCCAGAAGGCTGAAGGAACCCAGGTCTATGATTCCAGAGATCCCTCCTATGAGCCTTGATTGCCTGCCTTGGAAGTCTTTTCCTTGTTTTTTTTTGTATATATCCTTTTTGGTTTTTTCTTTTTTTAAGTAGACTCCATGCCCAACATGGGGCTTGAGCCTATGACCCTGAGATCAAGAGTTGCATGCTCCACCAACTGAGCCAGCCAGGAGCCCTTATATCCTTTTTCTGAATTAAATTTTTAAAATTTTGATTTTGTATCTTGAGTTAAAATACACATAACGTAAAATTTCCCAGCGTAGCCATATTAAGCCTACAACGCGGTGGTAATAATTAAGTACATTCCACGCGGCCATGCAACCAGCACCGCCACTCATCCCCAGCACACTTCTCGTCTTGTAAATCTGAACCTCTGTCCCCACCAAACACTACCTCCCCATTCACCCTCTCCCCGGCCCCTGGCAACAACCACCCTTGGATGTCTTTTATGTGAATGTTTCAAGCCACCATATTCAGACCTCGGTCACTCACAGATGACCCAGCATCAAACCCTGTTGCGTGATTATCGCCATCGTGCAGAGCAGAAAATTGAGGTTCAGAAGCACCCAGAACTTATCCAAGGTCCAGAGCAAGTGAGTAGTTGAACCTGGTCTTTTTTTATTTTTTATTTTTTTAAGGAGGCTCCATGCCCAACGTGGGCTTGAACTCATGACCCTGAGATCAAGAGTCACAGGCTCTAATGACTAAACCAGCCAGATGCCCTCATATCCCCAGAGAGGGACCTGTGGGGGGGAATTGTGTCAAGTTCCCGCCCCATCTTCCGGATGGATTTTACCGCGTGAAGTCAAGTGGAAGGCAGGACTGGTATAGGACAGCAGCCTGGCAGCGCGGCCCCTTTGCTAGGGCGGGAAGCAAAGGTGGCTGGTTTTATTCATCATGGCCCCCGTCTTTCCTGTAGGGACGCTCGGCAAGGAACGCTGGGGACCACCGGGCAGTTGTTGGTTTGGGAAATATTCCCAGTTTCAGAAAAAGTGATGGAGAAGGCTCTGGAAAGAGCGAGAAGTCCGGACGACAGACGGTCTGTGTTCGGAGCCAGGGGTGCAGGCGACGGGCCACGTGCAATAACGCCCTCTCGGGGCAGAGACAGCCTGGCACGCCCCGAGGCTAATCGCACCCCACCGGAGAGGGAGGAAAGGCTCCCGCGGAGACGGGGCATCCCCGAAGCAGCGAACTCCACTTCAAACCCCAGGGCCTTCCGTCAACCCCACGTCTTGTCTGCACGGCCTCCTCGTGGGTAAGGACTTGCTTCTCCTTCCGTGCGCTCACCCCACCGACGAACCTTCCTGGATGAACGGGGAGGAAGGATTTGCCCCCGGCCTACCGATGAGCCAGAGGCCAACGACAGCTTCCCAAGGGCCTGCAAAGCCTCGACTTTGTCAAGCCAAGCGACGCATTATCTGTTTTCCTCTTTGCATGAGTCTACGGCTGGTCTACATGCGGGTGCGCTATTTTCACAGACTTAGGCCCTTCCTGTGCGGAAATATTCCGTCTCACGCTTAGGGCTTCTGTGGTGGCTTCTGTGGGACAGAAATGTAACTCGAATTGAGATAAGAGGGAAGAGGGGGGGGCGACTCACGGATCGACGGCACTGGAAGGGACCGGGTGGCTGGATCTGGTAGCGGGAGCGCACGGATCCAGGCCCCCAGGGCTGGCGTCGACATTCACCCTCAAAGCGGGTGGCCTCCTCTACGGCGGCAGGTGGTGCTCCGCGTGACCAGGGAGACGGCTGCCTGGCCACCCCGGGTCGCCTTCTCCCAGCGCAGTGCCCCGAACCACCCAGGCAGTGAGCGGCCGGCCCATCCCGGGGAGATGGGGGGGCGCTCTGACCGGCTGGGCCTGGGGCCTGTGCCCACCTCCTGCGCCCTGCTTGGATGGAGAGGTGCTGGGAGAAGCAGGTCCTGCCAGAAGCACAGGATAGTTCAAAGAAACGGGGTGCTTCCAGAAAAAAACATCAATTTCCACGTTAGTCCGACATTGCAAACGTGTGGGTGCAGGTTTGTGCAAACCCACGTACCCTAGCACCCCTAGCTTGCTGCAGATGCTTGCTCTCAAGGCACGGCCGCTCCTGAACCGGGCAGGGGGCTCCCCAGCCGCCTCCCCTCCCGCCCCCCCGCCCCCCGCCGCCTCCCTCTCTCTCCCTCTTCCCTGCTTCCTGACTGTCTCCCCTCATCCTTCCCACCTGCTTTTGTTTGCATGGGCATCTTAACCACCAGCTAGGCGGTTCCAGGGGGGACAGCTAGACAGTTCTGGGGGGGGAAGCTAGGCAGGTCCGGGGGGGCAGCTAGGCGGTTCCGGGGGGGGGACAGATCCTGGCATTCTCCCCGCAGGACGCTCCCCCCTGAGCACGCACTTTCGCCATCGGCAGAGCGGGAACCCCCTCTCCAGTCCCCACCTAAGCCTCCCGACAGCTGCCCTCGTGAAGGCAGAGAGCTGCCTCTGAGCCGGGCTGCCAATTCCAGATGACACGGGACCTTTCCAACTCCTACCGCAGCTCCTCACACAAAGCCACAGCGGCGGCGACAGTTCTTGGTCACCGGGAGCAAAGTTAGAGACCTCCCCCCATCTCCCCGTAGGCGGAAGGGGCAGATGGGTCTGATTCGCTCCACGCAGCCTAGTTCTACGCAAGGAGGACGCATTGAGGGGTTTTTTGGTCCCTCCAAACTGCTCGGGCCATAAGGCGGCCCTTTCCAAGGGGCGTGACTCTCCCGTGACCTCGCTCGTCCCTGTCTGCTCACAGCGACTTCGGCGTGGCCAGGAGCCATGGGGCGGAAGCCTGCCGATGACCACCCGACGACTCAGGCATGGCCATCACTGGGTCGCCCTCCCAAGGCCGTGGGAGTCCGTGCCAGATGAGCCCGGGACAGAGAGAGACTTCCGGAGTCGGGAGGGCCCCCGGGAGTCCGTCCCGCCACGTCTCCTTCTGTCGCCGTCACGTCTCAGCCCCCGCGAGGCCGTCGGGCTGGGGTATGAAGGGAGGGTCTTCGGCCCACCTGGCCGAGGGGCCCTGCCTTCGACCCCTACAGAGGGGCGCATCTCTGTCCAGCCTCACTTCCTCCCGCTGCACGCCTACCCTACTTTCTGAGCCATGTCACCTGCTGGGGGGCAAAGCCCAGGATGAACACAGTACAGGGAGCCGGTCCTGCAGACCCGGGGCCGGGCGGCAGACCCGTTGGGTCTCCAGGTGTTGACTCAAAACCTTCCTTTTTGCCCTGTGTTTCCAAGGGCCCCGGCGGCGGCAGTGAAGCCACGGTCACGGGCAAGACCTCGCTTTTAAATGTTGAGCTTTTCTCGCTCTCGCTCCTGCTCCTCGGTGCTAGGGTCCGCGGCGAGGCAGAGGAGAGGGGCCGGGCCTTCCGAAGGCCCCGCTCGAGCTCCGTGCTCGGGGACAGTTGCTTCCAGAAGGGAGCCGTTTCTCGGCACCTCGGTCTATTTTTGCAGCAGGGCTGGCCGCCCCATGCCAGAGTTTCTTACCACAAATAGAACTTCTGGAAGGGCTGCCCGGTTTCCTCTCGGTTTTCAGACACCTCTTCACATTTCGTTTGGCTTCCCTTTCCGTGGCCCCAAAAGGGAATATTTGGAGTCTCTTCTGTTTTGATTCGCAGGCACCTCCTGAGACTCCCCACGGGGATGCCTCTGGGTTGGTGACAAGCCTGCAGGCTCTTCGGTCTGGCCTCTGGCACACCCCACTGCCACTCCCTGGAAGCTGGGCCGCCAAGCCCCAGGGGACGCCAGAGTGCCGGCGTGGACCCCAAACTGTAGGCTCTCTTCCCCGGGCAGCAGGCGGTAACAGACAAAGCACAGGGGCCCACTCTTGGCGTCCCTGTCCCTTCAAGACCCCTGCACTCCCAAGCGCCTCTGGCCCCCACCTGTCATTTGACACAGGATCTGAGAGCTCACCGCATAACGTGTCGCAGAACTCAAGTGATTTACAGCTGAGAGGCTCACCAACCGGGGGTGTGGGCAGTCCGGACAGGTGGAGGGAAATAGAAGCTGGCCTCACCAACCTGCTAGGGATTGCCAACCAGGCAGGAGCACGGTGTGCCCAGGAGCAGCTTGGGTTCGTCGAAGTCCGGGGCTAGGAGAAGCAGGGGAAAGCCACTACAGAGCTTCGGAAGATTCCAGAACAACAACTAACCCAATCATTTGAAAGGCGCCCACATTATGTAAGGATCTCGACTCCTTCTCTGCAGCAGTGTGGCCATGAAGAGCTCAGTCTCTCTGGCAGACAGACCGGGTTCCAAGTTGAGTTCTGCCACTTAGAAGCTGTGTGACGTTGGGCTGTTGCTGAACTGTCCCCCTCCAGAGGGAACAAAGGGAGGAAGAGTGATAATAGCGCACACGGCACATGGGTACGAATAACAAGAGAAGAGCTAGAGCCTGAACACGAGAGAGGAACATTTTCCACACGGTTCTAACTACCCACCGAAAGGTCCGCACCGGCTAAGGTGGCGACTTTTAATGGGAACCAGAGATGGACGCGACCTTGAGCTTGGATCTGTCCTGGCCCTCCCAGAGTCCGTTTATAAACTGCCTGCATTTCCTTCGCAGCTCTCCCAAGATCAGTGGCTCCCAGACCTGAGCAAACGCCGGAAACACCCGGAGGGCTTGTTTCCAGACAGGGCAGGGAGGGGGGCCGCCCCTGGACCGTGACTCAGTAGGACTGGGGGTGAGGTCCAAGAATTTGCATTTCTCGCAAGTTCTCAGGTGATGCTGACGCAGCCGCTGGGAACGTACAGCTTCAAAGGCCAGGGTGTGCCTTCCAGCTCTGCACACCCCCTCCCAGGGCTTTGTAGGTGAGGTGACAGGCTGGCTCACTGGGGAGGGGGGGGTCGGGGGGGAAGCTTTCGGAGACACCTTGCTGCTCAGAACGAGGAGGCTTTTGGTGGGACCCTGAGACGGAAATAGATTTGGCCGGGCACATCGGAGCGCCGTTAGGATGCCTCTGCTCCCTGACGCTGCCCATCCCCCTCTGGGAAGCTGTCCCTTAATTAAGGACGTGTCTAAGACGTGGACAAAGCGGTATCATCACCTGTGGCTTGGAGGAGGAGGCGGCGGCAGGTCTGGGGATGGACGATGGGACTCGAAGAGGGGGAATCTGGCCGCAGCCCGGTGCGCCGCCTCCAGCGACGAGCCAGCCTCCCTCAGCACGTGTACCGCTGTCGTTTCTTTATCCCTGTGCCGTGCGATGCCCCTCCTGTGGACATAAGGCTGTGTCAAGTCTTGCTTGGGCACATGGGCATCGCAGTCAGACATCCTGGGGGTTGAATTCCGGCGCCGCCACTGCAAGTAACCTAACCGCCCAGGCTCCGGTTTTATCTTCAGTGGGGCTTAAGATAACTACGTGTCAAAAAATCACGAAGTCCTTAGGATGAAGTATGCTCCTGTATACACTTTCCAGTGTGATTACAGAGAAACACACAGTGGGGAGACAGAAATTTTACTTTTTTTTTTTTTTAATGTGTATTCATTTTTGAGAGAGAGAGGGGGAGGGAGACACAGAATCTGAGACAGTCTCCAGGCTCCAAGCTATCAGCACAGAGCCCGATGCAGGGCTTGAACCCACGAACTGTGACATGATGACCTGAGCCGAGACCAAGAGTCAGATGTCCAAGTGACGAGGCCGCCCAGGTGCCCCAAGATGTTTTCCTCTCAAAAAGCAAGGACTGAAGCTGGAAGAGGAGTCTACTTAGAAATGGAAAGTTCTGGAGAGCAGGGGTTATGTGTTTCCAAGCGAGAGACTCTTGGTTCTTCCCAGTGTAAGTGAATGATGGCAGCCAACTGGGGGAAATCCCATGATCGGAGAGGGGGTGGTGGTGGTCCGGCTGGAGGGCCAGGAGACTGAACTTGAGCGGGCGTCCTGGTCCTGGCCGTGAGCTCCAATCTGGGCAGTCCCCGACTGCAGGCGCTGTGCCTCGCGGCATGCTGCCTCGACTATGCGGTTTCTCAAGCCTGGGTGTCCGTGGAAAGGCTTCCAAGTTGAAGAGGGAGTGAGCACGTGGGGAAGGGGAGACAGGAGGGCTCTGAGGCTCCAGAAAGCGGGGCGCGCCGGACTCACACCCTGCGGTCGCGGGATTCGGCTGGACCCTGGAGAAACGACGGGGGTTGTAAAATTAAAGCACCCCAAGCACAGCGCCCCCTTCAGCAAATGCAGGGCAAGTTGCCGGGAATGATCGGCCCTTCCTGAGTCCGAGGAACGACTCTGGGTGCCCAGATTCCGGGTGCTGGGAATTAAGAGGCCGGGCCGACCGGGCCACAGTGCACAGAGGGAGGAGATACGAACAGAGTTCACTTTCCTCGTCACTGAGGGAAGGGGAGGGAACCCCATGCAGTCAGTGTTTTGGGGGGGGGCTGTCCATTTGCCAGGAACAAAGATTGCACCTGCTGGGGCGGCGGGAGAGAGGCACGCTGTCTCCACCGTCCTTGTGCGAGAGGGAGCAAGGGTCAGGAGGCAGGGGCCTGGTCCTCTGGCTGGTCTCAGAAATAGGCCGTGACATCCCTTTGGACGGGTCCCACGAGGCAGGTCTGGGCACACAGGCCTCCTCCACACGGGGTGCCCGCGTGCACGCAAGGCACACACACAGGCGAGGTTCTCTGGCTCCGAGCTCTCTGGTCTAATATTTCCCTATGTTCTCACTTAAACAGGCCTGGGGGGCGCCTGGGGGTTTCCGTCAGTTAAGCGTCCAACTTTGGCTCAGGTCATGATCTCACAGTTCGTGGGTTCGAGCCCCACGTCGGGCTCTGTGCTGCCAGCTGAGAGCCTGGAGCCTGCTTGGGATTCTGCATCTCTCTCTCTCTCTCTCTCTCTCTGCCCCTCTCCCAATCAGGCTCTGTCTCTCTCTCTCTCTCAAAAATACATTAAAAAAATTAAAAAGAAAAAAAGAAAAAGAAACAGCCACGAGGGTTCAGTATCTTCTCTAAAACACAAAAGTCCTCTCTTCCTAAAAAAAAAGCGGGGGGGGGGGTGGCTCTTTCTAATTGTCCTTTCTTTTTTGACAGGATTGTCTTGTCTAAAACATCTGAATTTTAAATGACCCTCTCAGCTTTCGTGAATGTTTTCAGCAGGGACAATCACACCAAAGCTTTATTCAAGTTCAAGTCCACGTCAGCCTGGCTGAGACCACGGGGGCCCAAGACGGAGACGGGCAAGCGGCAGAAGACAGACCGAACCGCTCTGACCAGGGACCAGACAACTTGCCGGCCAGGGTGGCGCACGACCAGGGGAAACACGAACTGGCCTCCAGGTATTCTATTTCCCCTCTCGGCAAAATCGGACGCCTCGATTTACCCCATGAATCATTTGGGGGGAAAAAAAAGATTTCCATCAAAGTCATGAAACTTAAGTCATGAGATTAAAAAAAAAAAAAAAAGCATCCAAAACGATTGCACTATTTTTAAGACTCACTGGTCTCCCAGGTCAGGAGGGAGTGGCCTGGCCTCAGCAGGAACCAAGGATCACAGCGTCTTCCTCTCCACGTCAAGCGAACGGCCCTAAGATGTCAGAGGGGGAAGTGTGCACGCAGAAAGCACGAGACCGTCTCTAAGCTCTCGTTCGGCCAGAGTGACCGCTCGCTTTAAAAACACGCACGCTGGGGCACCTGGGGGGCTCGGGCAGTTGAGCGTCTGACTCTTGATTTCAGCTCAGGTCACGGTCTCACTGCTTGTGGGCTCAAGCCCGCGTGGGGCTCTGTGCTGACAGTGTGGAGCCCGCTTGGGATTCTCTCTCTGCCCGTTCCCCACTCACACTCTCTCTAAATAAACCGAGACGTGAAATTAATAAAAAAAGTAAACAGGGGCGCCTGAGTGGCTCAGTCGGTTAAGTGCCCGACTTTGGCTCAGATCATGATCTCACCGTTGCCGAGTTCAAGCCCCGCGTTGGGCTCTGTGCTGACAGCTCAGAGCCTGGAGCCTGCTTCGGATTCTGTGTCTCCCTCTCTGTCTCTGCCCCTCCCCTGCTCATGCTCTGTCTCTCTCTCTCTCTCTCTCTCTCTCTCTCTCTCTCTCAAAAGTAAATAAACATTAAAAAAAAAAAGTAGGGGCACTTGGGTGGCTCAGTTGGTTAAGCGGCCGACTTCGGCTCAGCTCATGATCTCACGGTCTGTGAGTTCGAGCCCCGTGTCGGGCTCTGTGCTGATGGCTCAGAGCCTGGAGCCTGCTTCAGATTCTGTATCTCCCTCTCTCTCTGCCTCTCCCCTGCTCATACTCTGTCTCTATGTCTGCCAAAAGTAAACGTTAGAAAAATTAAAAAAAAAAAAGTAAATAAAAGCACACACACTACAACCCACCCTTGTTATTAGGTCAACAGATCTTTGGGCAAGGCCCCAAAGCAATCCAATCGGAAAAGTCTTTACAAATGGGGCTGGAATAACGGGATATCCACGTGGAGATAAAGGGACCTCGACTCCCCGCCTCAGGCCATACACAGAGCAACGAACTCCACACGGATCATACACGTAACCATAAACCCTGGAGCTCTAAAGCTTCTAGAAGAAACGCGGAAGTATACCTTTACAACCCGGGGGGCTCTTAGAAAGGACAGAGATGTATATGTGGCAGGTGACATCCCCGCAGATGGGTCCCAGGAAGGAAGGAAGAGAAAGGTACAAAATAGATTTCATTACAATCAAGAGCTTCTGCCCGTGATAGATACTGTTAAGAAAATAAGCAGGTTTCTGGGAGGTTGATTCTAAATGTTCTTGCCACCAAAAAAAAAAAAAAAAAAAGAAAGGGGGTGTGTGTGATCATGTGATGTAATTATCAAGTTGGCTAGCACTCTGGTGGTTATTATTTTGCAGGGTATGAGTGCACTGGGTCGACACACTATACACATTAAATTTACACAATGTTGGGGCGCCTGGGGGGCTCAGTCGATTGAGCCCCCGACTTCAGCTCCGGTCATGATCTTGCAGCTCGTGAGTTCGAGCCCCGCGTCGGGCTCTGTGCTAATTGCTCAGAGCCTGGGGCCTGCTTCGGATTCTGTGTCTCCCTGTCTCTGCACCTCCCTCGCCTGCTCACACTCTGTTTCTCTCAAAAGTAAATACACATGAAAAGAAATTTAAACTTACACAATGCCGTATATCGACTGTATCTCAGTAAGGCTGGAAGAAAAACAAAGAAAAGAAACAAGCGAGCTACAGGCTCAAACGAAACATTTACACAGTAATTATCAGACAAAGGACCGACGTCCAGAATATATAATGAGCATCCGGACTTAGTAGCAGAGACACAACCCAATAAAATAGAGGCAAGAGGAGTGAACAGATACTTGACAGAGGAACGAATACAAATGCCCAGGAAGCACGTGGTCAGCCATCATCACGGAACGCAGAAGAAAACTGCAACGAGACACGCAACACACCCGCCGCGGTGGCTAAAGACTGACATCAAGTGTTGCCAAAGACAGAAGCTACTGGAACGCTCATACCTTGTTGTTGAGGATGTAAATAATACGACCACATCAGAGAAAGACCCGGGAGTTTCTAGAATGTCCCCAGCAGCTTTATTCATAGAAGCCCCAAACTGGGAACAGTCTAAGCGTCCATCGGTCGGAGAATGGATAAAATCATGGGGTGCCTAGGTGGCTCGGTCGGTTGAGCTTCCAGCTTCGACTCAGGTCATGATCTCATGGTCTGTGAGTTCGAGCCCCACGTCGGGCTCTGTGATGACAGCTCGGAGCCTGGAGCCTGTTTCGGATTCTGTGTCTCCCTCTCTTTCTGCCCCTCCTCCATTCGCAGTCTCTCTCTCTCTCTCTCTCTCCCCCTCTCCAAAAACTAAACATTAGAAAAGCTTTAAATAACAGACTGCGGGGCGCCTGGGTGGCTCAGTCGGTTGAGCGTCCGACTTCGGCTCAGGTCATGATCTTGCGGTCTGTGAGTTCGAGCCCCGCGTCAGGCTCTGTGCTGACAGCTCAGAGCCTGGAGCCTGCTTCGGATTCTGTGTCTCCCTCTCTCTCTCTACCCCTCCCCCACTCATGCTCTGTCTCTCTCTGTCTCAAAAATAAATAAACATTAAAAATAAATAAATAAATAAATAATAAAAATAAAAAACAGACTGCGGTATATGCACACATGGCCACGAAAAGGAAATCCTGACACATGTAACATCATGAATGAGTCTCAAAAACATCCCGCTGAAAGAGGCTTCCGTGGACAGCACGTGCTTCATGATTCTATTTCCACGAAGTTCTAGAAAAGGTCAAACTAACCTGTGGTGGAAAAAAACGCAGGCTGGTGGTTGCCTCTGGAGGGGGTAGTGGTGAGGTTGGAGTTGACTGGGAAGAGGCAGAAGAGAATATTCTGGGGGTGACGGGGATGTTCCGTACTTTGATAGTTCAGCTTGCATTTGTCAGAACTCCTCAACTGGTACGCTGAAGATTTGAGCATTGCGCTGTAAGTTTCATCCCCACTGACCCCCCCATCAATAAACAAATATTAAACTCTGGCTAATGAGAAGCATGTTGACGTATCTGGTATGGGGAGTGCACCCAAGTTTATGAACTTCCTTCAAAATACATCAAAAACCAGGCTGAACTGGGGCACCTGGGTGGCTCAGTGGGTTGAGCGTCTGACTCTTGATTTTGGCTCAGGTCACGATCTCATGGTTTCTGAGTTCGAGTCCTGTGTGGGGTCTGTGCTGATGGCGTGGAGCCTGCCTGGGATTCTCTCTTTGTCTCTCTCACTCCTCCTTTTGCCCCTCCCCTGCTGTCTCTCAAAATAAACTTTAAAAGAAACTAGTCTGAATTGATGGAAGGAATGGCTGGTTATGTAATCACGCAAAGAGAGCAAGATGGTAGCTGTGCGGTCGAGGAGGTGAGGACATGGGTGTTCGTGAATTCTTTCAACTTCTCTGCGTGTTTGAGACTTTTCACAATAGAATGTGGGGGGGAGTGTTGGTGAATTCAAGACGATAAAAAAGGAAAGAGTGCAGCAGTCCGTCTCCACCCAGCTCTGAAACCAAAGGACCACAGAACTATTTGCCGGGAAACACCAAGGTCCCCACTTCCACGCCCACTTCCGGGTTTGGCTTCGCAGGGAGGAAACGCGGGGACCAGGGCCCTGTTATCATCACATGGCCCTGGCCTCCGCACCACAAAGCCAGAGCACCATCCCGGGGTTCGAGGCCCGAAGACACGTCAAGCCCGTATGTGTGTGCGGAGTGGGTTGAGGGCTGCCCAGAACAACTGTTCTAAGTCACGGGATCAGGCTGGGGAGAAGAGAGGGGTCTGAGCACGGACGAGGGCTCTGCCAGGTCTTAGATTCTAAAGCCAAATCCCCTGTGACTCAGCTGCAGGTGACAGACGACAACCCCAAGGTCTCAGAGCAAAAGCGGAATCTTCAAATCTAACTGCCGTTTACCGCGCACGCGTGTCTGTGGGCATGTCTCG
Organism: Paguma larvata; assembly: GCA_030068075.1. NCBI lineage: Eukaryota > Metazoa > Chordata > Mammalia > Carnivora > Viverridae > Paguma > Paguma larvata. The sequence continues at coordinate 120,086,219 of CM057825.1, read as the reverse complement.
TGGGACTTCAGTCCCTGCAACCACCCTGTGAGGCAGGTTCATTGTCCTGAATTTGTGACTGAGGAAACGGAGGCGCAGAGAGGAGAGGGCGAGGTGTCCGAGAACGCACGCCTGGAGCTGGGTGCAAGTCCAGCTCTAGAAGGCTCCAGGGCACAGGCCCCCTTCTAGAAGGCCCCTCCCCAGAGCCCGTCTCTGGAGCCGGAGCCACGGCGGGGAGCAGTCCGTGTGTGTCTGTAAAGTTCTCAGAGCAGGGAGACCGGGCTCAGGGCTCAAGGCGGAGTCTGGCTCTGGACGGCGAGAGAGGCTCCATCCCTGCCCCCACGGCCCCTCGACTCCATGCGAGTGTGGGTTCATCGGGCCACCGGGACTTCTCCGACGTGCGCCAATCCCGGCCTGCGGTTGGTTCCCCCCTTTGTTTACTATGTTAACAGGCGTCAGGCGCTACCTGTTCCTACCTGTCGGTTTCTGTGACTTGGCACAGCCCTGGCGGAGACGTCAGCCTTTATCTGCACCTCCCTGCGCACCGCCCCGCTGAGCTGGGAGCAGGGACGGCTCTGGAAGGGGTGGGAGCTCCTCCCGGACAAGTTTGGGTCTGTAAATCTGCCACAGACTCTAGGGCAAGGCGGGGCGGGGCGGGGCGGCAGGGGGGGGGAGGAGGAGGAGTGGTAAGAGGCTCTCAACGGCGGTAAGTTTCTCACTGATCGGAATTCGCGCAGCCCCACTGACCGCAAAGGGCTCCATTCCACCCGCCGGGCGGGAGACCCGGACCCTCTACACAGCCACCCTCCACGGGGCGTCTGACTCACTAATGCAAGGATAAGGGGTTAGAGGTTAAAAAGAAGAAGAAAAAAACAAGACCATGAACACCAGGCTTCGTGACTTCCCAGAGCTTTGTAGGGGTGACCTTCAGAGAGAAACAGATCTATGTAAGGATCAAACACGTCATTCCCTTACAAAAAAAGAAACAAGAAAAAAACCAGAATCCTACGAAAATTTCTTTAATTTTCATCTCTTGGAAATACATGTTTCATTTTTTTATTTTCCATGATACAAAAAAAAAATGTTAAATATCTAACAACGATCTACATGACGCAGACCTACGGAAGCAGATCCGTGAAATCAGGTCGCGGCCGTGATCTGTGCCGACAGAGAGAGGGCTGGTGCACGCTGTCATCTGTGATTTCACACACGCACGCCACCCGACCCCCGGACAGGCACCCGGACAGAGACGCTGAGCAGGCTAAGACACGGGAAGGGGAACACAGCACTACGTGTAAAAACAGAAGTGAACTTTGTGTACGCGTACAGTTCGCCGTGAGACACTCACAGGTTAGGAAGAAGCACTCTGAGGGAGTGTGCCCCAGAGGCCAAGGCATACGGTACGCGGCTTTACGGGTGGGCGGTGCGAGACATTTTCCTACCGGAAAAACGAGCTGGAGTGCTGAGTGTTTTACGTGGGAAGCGGGGCAGCGCGAGCGGTCTCTCCATGGGGGAGATCGTAACCACGCGCCGCGGAGGCCCCCCGATCTGTGCACGAGAACAGGAAGAGAAACCTCTCGAAGCAGGAAAGACTTCGACCCCAAAACTCATGATCCCGGCGCCCAAGAACGTCGGCTCTGTGCTTATTTCACCGCCGACGGTCCCCGTCAGGTGGGTTCTTAAACGCACTAAAATTCAGGACACCGGAAGGGCTTCGCGCGAGCCACAGACCATCAACAGGTTAGTAATGTGCACATTCGCGACGGCCCGCAAACATGCTGAGTGTCAGCGGACAGTTCGCATTAAAAAGGAAGAAAAGAAACACAGCCACAAAATTAAAAGAAACTGGGTTTTTGCCAGGACTTGGCTCCGAACCCCTCCTGTTCCACGTTGCGTGAAATTAACGACAGTATGGCTTCCGCGTCGCCGGCCGGGTCCTCCTCGGCCGCGGCACCTGCGATTTGTTTTCCGTCGGGTCTCGGTTACCACGTGTCGGGAACCTCGAAGAGCTTGGCAGGGCTGCCCGGGAGGCCTCCTGAGGGGGGAGGGAAGGACAGAACAAGGTGAACAAGGAGGGGACGGCACAGGGCGGGTGGGGGGGGAACCAAGGGACCGGCTGGGAGCACGGCACCCGCTGCCACTGGCAAAGGCCGAGGCGGGCCGGGCTGGGCCGGGCAGAGGTGGTTCACAGACAGCCCTGGCCCACGGACGGCAGTGTCCGGCAGACGGGGGCGACCCCACAGAAACTTTGCACGTAGGATTAGGGACGCATCTCCCTGGAGGGACGGCTCTGTTAACTTCACGGGGGTTAAATATTTATTTATTTATTTTAATGTTTATTTATTTTTGAGAGAGAGAGACAGAGTGAGCTGGGGAGGGGCAGAGAGAGAGGGAGACGCAGAATCCGAAGCAGGCTCCAGGCTCTGAGCTGTCAGCACAGAGCCCGATGCGGGGCTCGAACTCACAAACCATGAGATCGTGCCCTGAGCTGAAGTCAGACGTTCAACTGACTGAGCCCCCCCGGTGCCCCTTCAGGGGGTTAAAGTGTGGATGCTCACACATCTCTCCGGGAGCACACACTCTATTCTTTGCCACTACGATGGGCACTCAGTTCATTTCATCTATTTTTTTTTATGTTTATTTATTTTGAGAGGGGGGGTGTTTATGAGCAGGGGAGGGGCAGAAAGAGAGAGGGAGAGAGAGGATCCAAAGTGAGCTCTGTGCTGGCAGCAGTAAGCCCGATGCGGGGCTCAAACTTCTAAACAGTGAGATCATGATCTGAGCTGAAATCAGCCGATCGACAGACTGAGCTGGCAGGAGCCCCTGGGCTGGGGGCTCTGCAGAGGAGAGAAGCTGGCTGGTGGGGGTCCAGAGACCCCACAAGGGGCAAAAGAAGCAGGCAGCCTTTTCAGAGTCTGGCGACACCGGCTACACGTCAAAGGTCCTCTCTGGTTACGAACAGTTTCACTGGGGAGTTGGAGGCTCTTCTCCGTTCACGCCACTCCCTGGAACAGCGGCGGCACAGCCGGGCTGGGGCCTGGACCCGCCGCGCCAGGAGCGAGGGAAGGGGATCAAGACAGGGAAGCGTGTGTCCGCGATGGGAAGCAGGACAGACCAGGCGCTGCGGCACCAGCGGGGGTGGCCCCGGGGCTCGAGTGGCGCTGGCAGGGAAACCGGCAAAGCTAACCCTAGCCGCTAACGCTCCCGGATTCCAGGGAAGAGGGCTCTGACGCTTGCCTAAGATGGTAACTTTTCAACACGGAGGAGGCGCAGCGTCCTGCGAGGAGCTCACTCGGCTGGCAGTGGCCACCTCGGGGATGGGACTGTCTAAATATAATTAGGTCTGAACACACCAAGTAACATGAGATCTCGGCTGAGGATTCCTGCGTGGGATCACTGCCGGAAATACGGCGTGGACAGACGGGAGGAGGGGACCAGCAGAGCGACACTCGCAAGTCTTCTGCCCTGGGTCTCTCTCGTCGCTCTGCTGGACTCGCAATAAAGACTGTGAGGCCGATCTGGCGAGCAGTGACGAGGGACAGGACAGGCTTCCCCGATCCAGGCCGATCAAAGAAGGACACGCACAGACGCTGCCCTCCCCAGAACAAGGAAATACTGCAGGCAGGCTGTGATGAGACCTAGCCAGCCTGACCTTTTCAATCACGCATCCGTACAAGGCCTAACTGGAGGGAGGAAAAGAAACATCGAGAAGGGCATTTGTATGATTCACACACCAAAGAAGTATTAGAGCAGCCAGTGAGCCATTTTAAAGGCAAGAGCCACAGTGCCCAATCGGGGGCCCTCAAGTACATTAAAACTACCTGCAAGGAAGACAAAACAGCTAGATGGCTGAGAGTATAAGTCACACTTATGACAGCGCCTGCTGTTGGCGGGATGGGACCGGGTGTGGGTGTGGCTGCGGGCCAGCAGACACGCAGGAAGTGACTCGCCCAAGAGCTGCGAGGAGGAAGGGAGTTAGGGGAAGCTCCGGATGCGGCCAGCCTGGCTGGGCCAAGGGACGAGCCATATGGCCCGGGACGACTCCCACGACCTCCTCTATGAGCGGGACTGAAGACTACTTTATGCCACACAGGCCTGCTGTGACGCGGCAGAGTTCCTGGCACACGGCACGTGTCCAGTGCACGTCAGGTCCCTTCCTCCATCAGTAAGGTGGCCCGACACTGAACGTGGTTGTTCCCCAGGAAGCCAACAGCCTCCGGTCAACAAGATCCTAGCTTCCACGGCCTAAAATGTGCAGCGGCTGAGCGACAATGATGTGTCCAGAGGAACCAGAACTTTAAGAACCATCTGAAGGAGACCTAGACCAGAGGGGGCTGGAGGTCACGGGCCCTCACACGCGGGCGGTGGGAACGCACCACGGTGCAGCCGCTTTGGAAAACGCCATGCCAGGTTCTTACAAAGTGAAACGCGCGCTCACCATCTGACCCAGCAATTCCGCTCTCAGGAACTTACCCAAAAGAAAGGAAAACTTAGTTCAGACAAAAACCTGTTCGCAAATGCATTTTATAGCAGCTTGACTTTTAGTCGCTAAAAAGTGGTAACAACCTACGTGCCAACTGGCAAAATGGATAAACCAGGATACGTCCATAAAAAATACTACTACTCAGCAACAGGAAGGGATGGACCACCGGTCCATTACAGCAGCAATGTATCTCAAATGCATTAAGTTAAGAAAGAAGCAGATCAGTGGTTGCCAGGATCTAGGGGTGGAAGGAGGGGCGGGGGCATGAGGGAATCTTCTAGAATGATAAAATTACTCTCTCTCTTGATCATGACGCTGGTTGTATAGCTGTACACGTGTTAAAACTCATCGAATTACGCACCTAGAAGTGACAACTTGTACAAAAATCGTATCTTAATAAAGCTGGCCCTGAGGAATGTTGTTTAAAACTCCAACAAAACTGGGGCACCTGAGTGGCCCAGCTGGTTGAGTGTCTGACCCTTGATTTTGGCTCAGGTCATGAACTCAAGGTTCATGAGATCGAGCCCCGTGTCAGGCTCTGGGCTGACAGTGTGGAGTCTGCTTGAGATTTGCTCTCTCCCTCTCTCTCTCTGCCCTTCCCCTGCGTGCACACTCAAACGCACGCTCTCTCTCTCTCAAAATAAATAAACATTAGAAAAAAGCTAAAAACAACGACCGGGGTGCCTGAGTAGCTCAGTCGGGGGGCGGGTGTCCGACTCTTGATTTCAGCTGGTCATGATCTCACAGCTGTGAGACCAAGCCCCGCGTCAGGCTCCACTCTGGGGACTCCTTAAGAGTCTCCCTCTCTCCCTCTCCCCCACCCCTGTGCGTGTCTCTTTCTCTCAAAAAAAAAAAAAAATTCAAAAAATTTTAAAATAAAATATGCTGATAATTAAAATAATTTGAGAGTTTTTTTAATGCAGAAAAACACTAGAAATTAAATTGCCTAGGAAATAAACACACTTATTAACAGAGTAGCAGGCAACCATGCGGCTTAATTTTCTTTCTGTTTTTCTTCATTTTACAGAGTTTGGTAGCGGGCACGTGATTTTTATTAAGGAGACGACAACAGAAATGGAACAGTGGCCACGCAGCAGGTGACCGTGGGTGCTTCTGTGCCTCTCTCCTGACCAGCGCTGAAAGGGAGGAAAATTTTGAGGCGAGACGTTTCTTCCCTCGGATGAATCCAGCATGGAAAATGCTGCTTGGTACACTGGAAACCTGCCCTCGTATGACTGCCCACAGAGCGGGATTCTCTACACAGAAAGATCCTTCGGGGTGTTAGACGGACATTTTCACCCGGGAGATGCTCCGAAGGGCCTGGAGAAGGAGGCGGGGCTCTCGGCAGCTGACGGGGAGCCCCGGAGGGCTGCCTCGAGGAACGGGGACGAGCGGCACACAGCCCGCGGGTCACACGGAGGCCGTCGGCCTATTTTCACTGAGGAACTAACAAGCTCCGAGCTGGACTTCCTGGGCCTGGACGCTCAGCACGTGCAGACGGAGTCAGATCTAAGCAGATCCTGAAGTCCCCACGCCATAACCTTACGGGTCTCAGCTCGAGGGGTGCAGCAGGGTAGTCAAGACCCCGGTGAAACTGCTGGTTCCCGGTAAACATCGAAAGGTCTAATGTGTCGTGTTTTAGATGGAAGGAGGAAAGGGGGCGCCCGGGTGGCTCACACAGTGAAGCATCTGACGGGCTCAGGTCACGATCTGTGATGACAGCTCGGAGCCTGGAGCCTGCTTCGGACTCTGTGTCTCCCTCTCTCTCTGCCCCTCCCCGCTCATGCTGTCTCTCTCTCAAAAATAAATAAAACATTAAAAAAAATAAACCTAAGGAAGAAAAAGACTCGGCGCAGCCTATTCTGTGATGAAGACGAAGCACCAGGACTAGCGTCTCTCGGCGTCCCTCTGTGCGCTCGCGGGACCGGACAGAACCGGTCAGTGTTTTGAGGAGGGCCAGTCTGGTCGGCCTCAGGACAGTGGGACACTATGCACTCAGGCTCGAGAACAAGCGTGCCGTGGAAACACATCCGTTAAGCCCTGTCCGGAGAACATTTCCCCGGGGTCCTTTATTCCAGCCTGGATGGCACGCGGAACCCGGGTCCTCTATGCACCAACGGAAACTTCTCCCGAGGAAAGGTCGATAGAGCTAACAACCTATGCTAACTGTAAAAAATCTAAAAGGAGGGACTTACGTTATGTGTGTGTATCCTGAAACCAGGATGGCAGCCACACTTGAGAGAAGAACATCGGTGAAGTAACGAATACGTACATAGTCAGCCCTGAGGGAGGACGGCTGCCTGGATCCCATGACTTCACCACAAGAAACTCCAGGTGGGCAACTGTTTCTGGCCTTGACCAGCTGCCAGAAAAGCTCAGCTTTGTAAAGAATCGTCTGCTTCCTCTGAAGTCTGGATAGATTTCGGGGCGCCTGGGTGGCTTAGTGGGTAAAGTGTCCAACTCTTGATTTTGGCTCAGGGCATGATCTCATGGTTCGTGAGTTCAAGCCCTGTGTTGGGCTCTGCCCTGACAGTGTGGAGCCTGCTTGGGATTCTCTCTGCCTCTTCCCCTGCTCATTCTCTCTCTCTCTCTCTCTCTCTCTCTCTCTCTCTGTTTCAAAATAACTAAACTTTAAAAAAAAGTTTGGGTAGATTTCACATACCGCTGACTGGTCCAATGCGTGAGCCCTCCCCACCGCCCCCAGGATACCAGCTATATTTCGCTTTGCAAGTCTGTAATCCTTTGAGCCCGTTTCCTCTCTAGAAATTGGAAATAACGTATCTACTTTACAAGCTTTTTACAAGGAGCAGACGGTGAAGGATGCTCCGGCACAACGGCTGGTACGTGATACACAGCCATTTCTTTTGCCATTTAAGCCATTCTGTTCGCCGGGAAGGAGTCTCGTGAACTCTGAGCGTGGCCTAGATATTAGAATGTGTAACTGAGACAGAAGACAATTTTGCATGGGATTTACTGAGCACCGATGGTCCCAGGACCGCTGCAACACACAATATTCTATGGCCTTACTTTTTACGACTTCCTCCTTCGAAAACAGAAATCTCCCTGACGGGTGAAACGCTGTCTCTTTTACACATTTCGTGCCTTTGCAGACAGTGCTGGGTGCCCAACACGCCTTCGTGAATCACGTGAGGCACCATCGAGACACTCTCACCGGGAGGAGGGCTGGCAGCTGTCTGGGCAGGACAGACCCCCTGACGCTGCCCCAAAGTGTCCCATTCGGTAGCTGCTCACACCCCACGCCTTTGCGGCTCCTGGGATCCTCTGAACCCTTGAGAGCTTAACACAGACCCGTCATGGGACCGGACCTCTGTGCTGTCCCTCACTACAGGACCTCGTGTCGGCTGACTCCACAGGCTCAGAGACTGCTATCGGGACCTGCGTCCTGCTGACGATACCAGCACTCAACGCTTACCACAAAGCAGCTCAGAATGAGCCGGTAAACCCCCGGCTTCCCGCTGCTGGAAGGTACCACTCGGGGAATGGCCTCCAGAAGGCCCAATGATCTCCAGTTCTCCGAGTCAATCAAAAGCTGTCAAGACGTTTCTCTCTTTCTCTTTTAGCGGGACTGACGAAGAAATCTAAAATTCATCTTTTTTTTCTTCTTTTTTTGCCCCAATTTTAAGGCAGTGACAGCTTTACTGTCAATGGGAGGAGAACGAAAACCTATTTTAATGACGGTACTATACATTCGAGACCCCAAATAGCTTGGAGAAAGTTTTCACGTCACATGATTAAAGTTATAAAAATGAGCTAATCTATACATGTGGTCTATTGTTAGGTATTCTAATGTTAATACCTTTAAGATTATGCTGAGATGGAAGGCGGGGGGGTGGGGGGGGACCACCTGTCATCTTGTCCCTGAGAAGTAACAGATAAGCTGCAAAATTCAGAAGAGAATGAGGCCAGAAGGAAAAGAATACAAAAGGGGCCCCCGCCCGTGGCACGCTGGCCGTGATCTCTGAAAGTCATGCCAACATTTAACATGAACATTCGCCGCGCAGGGCTGATGCGCCGCTGCTTCAAAGGTAACGCAGGCCGGGACTAAGTACGGCACAGATAAAAAACTTCTCCAACACTCAGTTCAGGGAAGGGAACGGAGGCAAGTCGAGGCGAGCCCGGGATTCAAGGACGCAGCTAAAACAAGCAATCTGATGAGGCGCCTGGGTGGCTCAGTCCGTCGGGCATCCGACTTCAGCTCAGGTCGTGATCTCGTGGTCTGTGGGTTCGAGCCCCGTGTCGGGCTCCATGCTGACAGCATGGAATTTGGAATTCGTGACTCCCCCTCTCTCTCTCTCTGCTCCTCCCCCACTCGCGCTCTGTCTCTGTCTCTCAAAAAATAAAGAAACGTTTAAAACAATTAAACTAAAATAAACAAACTTCAAACAAGAGTTCAAGTTTTTAGTTAAAGTTAAACCTCGGCATAATGTATAAAAACATATGCAACATTTTTGCTGCTTCTTTGATTTCTTAATATCAAGGAGATTCAGAAAACGCCCCGCGGTCAGATCAGGCCACATGTAAAAGGAGGAATTAATCTGAAACACGATGAGTTCTTTAGCTGGCATCTGAACCAAGTTCCACTGCGTTACCACTCTCCTTTGATCTGACTGCTGGTCCTGCTGCCCGCAGACGGCTGGGGTCTGAGATAAAGGAGGGGCGGCGGGGGCTCCGCGGCCGTCCTGCCCTCCCGTCCCCGAGCAGAAAATATGCGAGCGCGCTTGAAAGCCCTGGCTTTCCTGCGGCGCAGACTGGAGGGCTCCGTGACCTCGGGCGAGTCACGCTGAAGTTTGGTCCTCTAGTCTCTTTACTGTAAACAGGACCACGATGCCTCCGTCAGAACGCTCGAGCAAAGAACTCATGCCAGGCATGAGATGCCGCACCGGACCCTCAGCAAGGAGGGGTCGGCGGGGGCCGTTGCTGTTGCCCTGTGACAGCGGGTGGGCCCGGGAGGCGGTGGCCGCATCTCCCGGGCAGGGAGCTGGCCCCCGCTGATAAGCGAGCCCGTCCCTCCTGTCACAGCCCAGCGCCGTGGAGGCTCTGTGCACGGAAGGCCGGGTCGGGTCACGAGGAAGCCGCACGGCGTCCAGGTGAGGGAGAGAACGTGGGGTTCGGCTTCAGGCAGGCCCGGGCTGGAAACGGCTTCCACCGCAGCGCCTCGCACGTACTGGGCGCTCCACGGGGGTCAGCCTCCGGCTTCCTTTGTTCCTTATGTAATTCTGCTCGGGAGGGAAATCCAGGCTGCCTGGCGCTTTGCTGGGAACGGTGAAAATTTCTGCCGCTGAAAATAACATGTGTAGGAGTAGGCCTCCGTGCAAATTGAAATGCACATTTAAAATACCAGGGCTACTTACACACACATCAGCGAAACCTCTACAGCATGGAGGAGAGAGAGAGGATTACCAAAACGGACGAACCATCTTTAACTAAGAAGGCCCCTGCCGAGCCTCCCTCTAGCAAGAGACAGGGCTTTTTGGGGATTCCTCAAATTAAATTAAATGGATCCTAAGAGCAGCTGGTCGCGGGGAAAACTACAGCAGCCCCCGCATCCGAGGGGGATACGCTCCGAAACCCCCAGGGGATGCCTGAAACCCCTACACAGAGCACGGGAGCCCCCGTACATCCGGATCAAGTTTAATTTATGAACTAGGCACAGTAAGAGACTGACAATGGCTAACGACAAAGGAGAACAGTTAAACAGTGTGCTGTAAGGAAAGTTCTATGAATTGGTCTCTCTCTCAAAGTATCTTATTCACCCTTCTGCTGATGACGTGAGTGACAAAGTGCCCTTGTGACGAGACGGGAGTGAGCTGAAAGACGGAGGCCCCGTGACCTAGCATTAGGCTCCCGCCGACCTTCTGACCATACGTCCGACCGTCTGACGAGGGCCGGGTGCGTCTAGACCTTGCTGGACCGCGGGTCACTGAAGTCATGGGAAGCGAATCATGGATGAGGGGAGGCTGCCGTACACGGGCCTTGCCACCGACCGGAGCCCTGCTATCATTTCTCCCCCCAGAACAGAAGTTTCTAGAGCATTCCAGAGTACACGACTCCAGAACTTCGGCAAGATCTGATACCAACCTGCTGGTGAAATGTCCTTCTTCATCCTTTTTAACTTCTTGGCCTTCTTCCTTCCCTCGGAGAGGGATTCAGCACAGGCCTCTGCCTGCTCGAGCTCCGGGTCTGAAGTCTCGCCCGACATCCTGCCGTCCGAGTCAGCTTCTGCCGGGCTGGGGCTCAGATTTCTCTTTCCTGCTGTGCTGGTCGCGGTGAGACTGAAACACGAACAGGGGGACGACATGAAAAGTGTGGAGACGGTCAGGAAGGCGGGCCTGTAACCCGTCTTAAGGCTCTGAAGTCCATTACCACTTAACTAGCGGTCAACAGCACGGGCGGCGGCCGCCTGCAAGTGCCACTTAAAGACCTGAGTGCGAACTGAAGTCCAAAGGTCTCCCCAAGAGGAGCTGATTCAGAAGCACCTACGTTACGCTCCGCTCGTGTACGTATGCGTACGAAGCTAAGCTGTTCTGAGTGCCTCGGAAAACGAACTTTTAAAGAAAGTTCCTGGTCTCTGTTTGACAGGAGAAGAGCAGAACAGAGGAGCAGAGCTGCCAAAACGAGGTGACAGCCCTGGCGGCGCTAAACTGGAAGACGGCGCGGTCACCTTCGCGACCGCCTCGTGGACACGCGGGCCAACAGAGGAATTCTCGCGTGTGTCAGCTGTCACGTTGCTCGTCACCTGAACACACTTACAGGGCACAGCCCACCTTCACAGAATTCTCTTCTATTCCAAACCGGTGACTTGTCAAATTTATAATTAAACCTGGCTTCACTTTTTTAAAGCTTTACAGGATGTGACATGGTGAATTAAATCGAATTACATGTCCTGATGTCTCCTTGAGAGAATATGTTCCCTGAAATATAACTTGATAAAAACAGAGACCACATGGCCGATGCTGAGTCCTCTCTCCTCTAAATGGGTCTTATAAATAGATTTTTTTATTATAGCCCCCGAGTTATGAGAACCATTTAAAAATCAAGTCATTCCACTTGAGGGAGGCCATTCGAGAACGAGAGGGGGGCGGGAAGGCAGAGCGCGAGCGCGCACATAAACCGACTTAAGCCTGTTCTAGGAAGCGAATGCTTAAAACGTTGCATATAAAAACACTACTGGCTACCCGATTCTTCTCGTTCCTCCGAGTGACTCCAGCATTCACACCTGCTCTGTACTTCACACTTGTTCACTCATGTGAAGAAGGAGAGGAAAACACTGCTTCCCTGGTGGCTCTTAGAAGCCACACGAGACAGAACAGGGTTCAGGGCGCACGGCCTCTTACGACTAGCTGGCCCCTCTGTCCTCTTTTTCACAAACATTAAAGGTACTTTTCTGAGGGGGGGATACCAATGGTAATCTTTTGGGAGGTTATTAAAAATTCATACTAAGTTTACTGTTTAAAAACTGCTAATACCTTGGGGCGCCTGGGTGGTCCAGTCGCTTAAGTGACCGAAGAACCCCTGATTTCGGCTCAGGTCGTGGTCTCCTGGTTTGTGAGTTCGCACCCCATGTCTGTCCAGAGCCTGGAGCCCGCTTCGGACTCTGTGTCTCCCTCTCTCTCTGCTCCTTCCCTGCTGTCTCGCTCTCTCTCTCTCTCTCTCTCAAAAATAAATAAATAAAAAGTTTTCTTAAAGACAAAATTAATTTTGGCTGGTTTCTGAACATTCAGATAATCCAAAAAGTGTTAACAAAAACAATAAGGACCCACTTTTCCACCACAGAAAAGGAAGAGACCTAAAAATTCCTCTGTACTGTAAATCCTGGAACCTGGGAGCCTCTGAGATGTAAATGTTTAATGAAAACTCAGCTAGGACTTTGAGAAATTCCAAGTCTAGAAATAGCCCCGACTGCACATAGAAATCTAGAGTATGATTAAGGTGGTATCTCAAATTACTGGGGCAAAGATGAACATTTAAACACTTGTGGGGCGCCTGCGTGGCTCAGTCGGTTGAGCGTCTGACTTCGGCTCAGGTCATGATCTCGCAGTCTGTGAATTCGAGCCCCACGTCGGGCTCTGTGCTGACAGCTCAGAGCCTGGAGCCTGCTTCCGATTCTGTGTCTCCCTCTCTCTCTGCCTCTCCCCCACTCACGGTCTGTCTCTCTCTGTCTCAAAAATGAATAAACGTTAAAAAAAAAATTTAAACACTTCTCCAGTGTTGGAACAGCTGGAAAAAGATACATGAGACCCTCTCCCTCACTTGGTACAAAAGAATAAACACCAAATGGATGAGATAGCTAAGTGTAAAAATGATACTATCTAGGGGCGCCTGGGTGGCTCAGTCAGAGCTTCCGACTCTTTTTTGTTGTTGTTGTTATTTTTGAGAGAGAGACAGAGACAGAGTATGGGTAGGGGAGGGAGACACAGAATCTGAAGCAGGCTCCAGACTCTTGGCTGTCAGCACAGAGCCCGATACTGGGGTTGAACTCACAAATGCAAGATCATGACCTGAGCCAAAGGCGGAAGCTTAAGTGACTGAGCCCCCCAGGCACCCCGAGCGTTCAACTCTTGATTTTGGCTCAGGTCATGATCCCAGGGTAGTGGGATCAAGCCCCGCATCAGGCTCTGCACTGAGCAGGGAGCCTGCTTGATTCCCTTCTGTCTTTCCCCCTCTGCCTCTCTCCCCTGCTGGCTCTCTCTCTCTCTCTCTCTCGAGTTTGAAAAAAAAAAGAAAGAAACTATCTAGTACTACAATAAAACATGGGTGAATTCTGGGTGCACAAAATCTAGGTGCACAAAAAGGCTTTCTCACTATGACTCACAATCCAGATGCAATAAAACAATTTTTAAGGTCGATCTCATAAAACCTTTTGCATGGCAATAAATAAGAGGCGCAAAGTCAAAATACAAATGAGAAACCGAGAAGAAAACACCTGTAACACATATCACAGATAAAAAGGTTAATGTCTCGGGGCGCCTGGGTGGCTCAGTCAGTTGAGCGTCCGACTTCGGCTCAGGTCGTGATCTCGCTCATGGGTTCAGGTCCCGTGTCAGGCTCTGTGCTGACAGCTCCGAGCCTGAAGCCTGCTTCGGATTCTGTGTCTCCCTCTCTCTCTGCCCTTTCCCTGCTCATGCTCTGTCTCTCTCTCTCTCAAAACAAATACATGCCAAATTTAAGGGAAAAAAAAAAAAAAAAAAGGTTAATGTCTCTTTCAGGCTGTCAGCACAGAGCCTGATGCCGGGCTCGAACCCACGAACCCCGAGATCATGACCCGAGCCAAAGTCGGATGCTTAACTGACTGAGCCACCCAGGCGCCCCTCTGCAGCTTTATTTGCAATTACAAAACACTGCCTCCATGTCTAAGCCGAGGAAACTGGTCGGGTAGTTCAGTGGAGTTCTGCGCAGTCGTAGGAACGAATGAAGATCTTCAGAGAAGGGACAGGGAAGGGTTTCTAGTGAGGGAAGTGAAAGAGGGCAAGAGAGCAATGTACGAACCCGGTATTCCCCACCCTGAGCGGGACGCGGGGAAGAACTCTCAAGGAGCTTTGCTTCTTCTGTCGGTAAGTGAGTGAAACAATTCTGAAAATACTTAGATGCGTTACAGCACCCAGCAAATCGGCGAATGCACTGATGGTGCCGGAAGCCAGACATACAAATACTAGAGCGGGGGAAGACAAGGGAGAGCCCGGTGGGGATGGAGCGGAATGATTTTTAAAATAAGGATGTGGATACGTGTGGTTCCACACGCACACGCGGGTGTGCGCACCGCTCTGTGGGTATGCGTGCTGTCTGCTGGGAGGGCCTACGAGCCAAGAAACCCCGGGAGCAAGGAGCACGTCTAGTGTCCACGTCTTAATTTCTAACACCGCAACCTGAACGAAACCAGGGCTTCTCGAAGAACTGGCCGATTCCACGGGCGGCTTAAAGGAGGCACGGACTGAGCCTGGAACATCCTGCCATATTACCACGAAGGAGGAGACTGCTTGAGAGATGCTGAGGCGTGTGTGTGGCAGGGACACGAGGACCAGCTGGAGAGGGCTTTCACTGGCCAGATATTTAAGCTCCAAAGTAACTAAGAGGCAATAACAAATTCTAATCTATTGAAAAAATAGAAACCCATGGGTTTATAGAATACATAATATGGCGGCGGGGGGGAAGCTCTTCTAGTTGAGTGGTAACTATGAAACGGTAATGGCGGAAGCCGAATGGAGTTGGCGGATCACCCTTTTGTAACCATCCCATGAAGGATGCTTGAGGCAAGTATCGGTAGCTGCTGCATCTGGGGAGATTTTTTAAAATTATTTTTTATTGCTTTTAAGTTCATTTATTTATTTTGAGAGACAGAGAGAGAGAGAGAGAGAGGGAGGGAGAGGATCCCAAGCAGGCTTCGCGCTGCCAGCACAGAGCGCAACGCGGGGCTCAAACTCACAAACCCGGAGATCATGACCTGAGCCGAAAACAACAGTCAGATGCTTAACCAACTGAGCCACCCAGGCGCCCCATCTGGGGAGGTGTTGTCACGAAGAGGAGGATAGCTTCACGGTCCGAAAGCGTCTCCCCACGCAGTGATACCCTCGCAAGGGGACAGCGTCGCTTACGCACTATTCCGGTCCGGACCGTGGAACTGAAAGGTAACCATGATGAAACATGGGACAAACCCAAATGAAAACATTTTACTGAAAAAGAGCGCCGAGGGGAGGAGGGGCTGGGGTTCTCCCACAGTGTCACTGTCACAAAAGAGGCGAAAGAGACACGAAAGGTAGATGGAAGACATTATTGCAGACGGGGTCTCATAACGGAGGGGGGAAAGGGATACAGATCATGCTAGATCAAAGAAGAAAACCGGGATGTGAACAGGAGATTAAAGTATTTTATCAGTGTTCAACTGCTGAGGTTGGTAACTGTACCAAAGGTATGTAAGAAAAGATCCTTATTTAGTGGATTTACGGCTAAAGCACCATGATGTATATAACTTCCTTTCAGATAGTTCAGAAAAAATAAGTGTGCTGGTGGGGGGCGGGTGGAAAGAAAAAGGGAGAGGGAGAGAGGGAAAGAGAGCATGACGGAGAGTGCGTGTATACAGATGGGGGGAGGCAGGAAGAGACAGCAGGTGCACACAAAGCCAAAAATCAATGGAGCAAAGTGTCAATACCAGAAAGAATTTTCATAAATTTTCCCTATTAATTTACAACATATTTCTTAGTTCCTAATCTGCGGTGTCTGCTCTCAAATAAGCATCCTTTTCTTCCGAGGGAGGTCTGTTGTTTATTGGACATCCTGCCTGCAAAAGCCCTCAGCTCTGTGTGAAATGAATACATTTCATATGTTTAAAAATGTACGCGGATGTCATATCCAGAGCAACATAAAATTTTCCCAGCTATCATTCTGTTAATGAAAATAAAAGCTGTGACTACATCCCATGTAATTTAACTAGAGCGGTTTTGGATCAAAACCAGTTTTTATTAGACATGGAAAAAGATATATGAAGTGCCTTTCGATTTTTTATTATTTATATGTTTTTTTTTAGTGTTTACTTATTTTTTAGAGAGAGAGAGAGACAGAGCATGAGTAGGGGAGGGTCAGAGAGAGAGAGGGAGACACAGAATCTGAAGCAGGCTCCAGGCTCTGAGCTGTCAGCACAGAGCCAGATGCGGGGCTTGAACTCACGAACCGTGAGATCATGACCTGAGCCGAAGTCTGATGCTTAACCGACTGAGCCACCCAGGCGCCCCTTACTTATATGGTTTTAAGGTATGGATGCGCGCTGCGCGTGTGTGTATGTGTGTGTACATATGGACACTCTCAGTACATGCACCCTGATAAGACATTCCTTTGCAGACTGATTTTATTAACATTTTGTGTTTCTGCATCATGGTAAGTGTACTCTTTAATCCCCATCACCCTTTCTCCCACCCCAAGCCATCTCCTCTCTGGTTACCATCTGTTTGTTCTCCACTCTTAAGAGTCTGTTTCTTGGTTTGTCTCTCTCTCTCTCCCTTCTAGATTGACTTTAAAGGTCAAAGGCCAGAATGACAATCAGGCAAAACAACTGTCCATTAGTCTCAGCTCATCGTGCAAGCGGAATTGTGAAGATGCAAAGGGACCTGCTTCATAATGTATGTGAAATGCACATTTAAGGCCACGGAAGAAGTGGCAATTAATTAAAAATAAAATGTTAGAGACCCAACGTGACATGTCAAAACTGAAAATTAAACCTTGGTTAGAATTTATAAGGGGAATCAAATCATGAGCCACCCAGGTTACAATGACTATTACATCAAACTCAGAATTTCGCTACACGTTAAGGTATTGGCAATGCAGCGATTACAAATCAAATTCTTCTAGGGCAACGATCTCCATTAACTTCTTCCTTTTAGTAGAACAAAATGTTTGCTAATGGATTATATTTACAAGCTCCTACAAATACCTTTATCTGCAAAACCACAAAAATCCGCTGCTCCATGAAATTTTTCCCCTTTAGTTTCAGTGAGTGTGTTATTTACACGTGATGAAATTCACTCATTTGAGGTGGACAGTCTGGCTAAGTTTTGGAACTGTGTGCACCTATGTAAGCACAAAACAATAAAGAGACAGTTCCCTTTCTCTGAAAAGATTCCTCATGCCCCTCTGCACTGAATTCTCTGATCTGCCTGCAATCCCTGTAGTCCCCCCTTTTCAGAAGTTGGTATAAATGAAATCATATAGTTTTTAGTCTTTTGTGTTTGACTCTTCCACTTAACATAATACCCTGAGAACCAGCCACGCCGCTGGAAGTACTGCTTTTTCACTCCTTCTATTACTGATGGACATTGGGGCTGCCTCCTATATTTTGCTGTTATAAATAATAATACTATGAACCTCTGTGGAAAGGCTTTTCTAAGTTTTTTTTTTTTAAGTCATGGTAAAATATACATAACATAAACCTTACCATGTTAGCCACGTTAAGTGTACAGTTCAGTGCTATTAAGTACATTTGCAATGTTGTGCTATCACCGTCACCATCCATTTCCAGAACTCTTCTCAGCTTGCAAAGCTAAAACTCTGCGCCCATGAAACGGCCACTCCCTGTTCTCCCTTCTTCCCAACCCTGGGCAACCACCATTCTTGGTGACCCTTTGATTTTGGCTGCTCTAACAGGCACCTCATGTTAAGTGGAATCATGTAGTATTTGTCTTTTTGTGACTGGCTTATTTCACCGAGCCAGTGTCAAGCAAGGTTCATCCACGTTGTAGCTTGTGTTCGAACATCTTTTCCTTTTAAGGATGAATACTATTCCATTGTGTGCTTCTCCATTCATCTATCAATGGACACTTGGGATGCTTCCGTATTTTAGCTGTGAAAAATACGAATGCGAACAAGGGGTGTACAAATAGATCTCTTCAAGACCTTGCTTTCAATCCCTTGGGGCATATGCCAAGAAATGGAACTGTTGGATCATATGGTAAGTCTGTTTTCGTTTTGAAAGAACCACCATACTGTTTTCATAGCAACACTGCCATCAACAGTGCGTAAGGCTCCAAATTCTCCACATCCTCGTTAACACGTGCTCTTTGCTGTTTTTCTGTTTTCGATGGTAGCAGTCCTAACGGGTGTAAGGTGGTACCTGACTGCGGTTTTCACTTACGTTTCCTTAGTGATCAGTGATGTTGAGCGTCTTTTCCTGAGCTTATCGGCCGCGTGTACATCTTCTTTAGCGCTACACCTCTGCAAGTTCTTTGCCTGGTTTTGAGTCGGGTTGGTTTTTGTGGAGGTTTAGTTCCCTATATATCCTAGATATTGACCCATTATTGGAGACAGGAGTTCATTTTGTATATGGTGTGAGGTAAGGATCCGACTCCGTTCTTTTGCATTCGGAGAGCCAGTTTACCCACCGCCACTTACTGAAAAGACTGCCCTCTCTGCACAACATGGTCTTGGTATTATAATATCAAAAATGATTGGACCATATATGTGAAGGTTTATTTCTGGGCTCTCTATTCTATCCCATTGGTCTCTGTGTCTGTTTTCAGGCCCACACCACACTGTTTTGGTTATTGTATAGTTTTTGCAGTAAGTCTTAAAAGCGGAAAGCGGAAAGTGTTAGTCCTCCAAATTTTTTTTTTTCAAGATTGTTTTGGCTACTTGTGATTCCTTGAGAATATATAAAAATTTTAGGATGGAATTTTCTATGTCTGCAAAAAATGTCATTGGGATCTTGAGAAGAATTGCCCTGAATCCACGGATCGCTCTGGCTGGTGCGGACATGCTGACAATACTGTTTTCAGATCCGTGAACACAGGGTGTCTTTTCATTCATGGGGATGTTTCACAACTATTTGTTGACAAACCTCACTCTGCCTCCTGAATTATCAACACCTTTGTCGGGAATGTGAAATTTTTCCAAGTTCCTGACAGTTATTAATCTTCAGAATTTGAGAACAAGACATCAGGATTCCTGAATAATAGATTACTCTATATTCTTCAGAGCACTTTACTACATGTTTTTAAAGAATAATGAGTTATAATCATAAATAATGAACCACTGTTCTGTGACAGGATTATATTTAAAGTTTCAGTAGTTCAGTAAAATAAGACACAATAATAAATGTATGGGTACTACAAACCATATATACTGTGACAAAATTATGTTATTTTAATAACATATAAAAATAATCTCTACCTGATATAGATATTTGGCAACTGAAAACATTAAAAGAATAAAACAGCACTGAATGGATGTCCAATAAACGCCATTTAAAAACTAAAAAAATGGGGTCCCTGGGTGGCTCAGTCGGTTAAGCGTCCAACTTCAGCTCAGGTCATGATCTCACGGTTCGTGAGTTCAAGCCCCGCATTGGGCTCTGTGCTGACAGCTCGGAGCCTGGAGCCTGCTTCAGATTCTGTGCCTCCCTCGCTCTCTATCCCTTCCCCTCTCTGTCTCTCTCTGTCTCTCTCGAAAGTAAATAAACATTAAAAAAATTTTTTTAAACTAAAAAATGTCACAAACATTTAATATTTAAAAGTTATTCTTAAATAAGATTTTAAAATACACAGCTATTAATTGCTAATATTTGTCTTATGACAACTATTCCAGATTAGAAAAGTTTCTTTCATGTTGTGCTGAAGTTGGTCAAATTGTTCTGAGTGCGTCCAAAGCAAATACAAGCTGGGTGTTAGACTACATGTGGCTTCATAGAAGCTCACTTCCTCCTGGAGGGATGAAAACGTTTTGTCTGCTCGCCGTGATTTCGGTTCTGATACCGCTGGGCCTAATTCAGATTTTAGATGAGCTGATTTCACATCAAAGAATCCCCCGATGCTATTTACAGCTTGCCTTTGCATTTCTCCCATAAAGGTAATTCCGAAAGACTCTAGCCTTCCAGCAAATATTCAAACACTAAAACACCACTGGATTCTATTAAGATAACACAACGTTTGGGTATCCTGGCAAGGCCAACAGCAAGCACTGTTACGCAGAGACGCGTTTCAGAGCTGCCAACTTAGAGACTGCTTCCAAAACTTATTATTTCTTGGAACAAGATTCGCAGGATTTTTATCAAATGGAGTGACGTGAGTAACCTCATTAATATGTTTTTATTTATAAAAATGACTCACTGTCAGCAGCAGCCAGGGTTACGACCATACACTTAAACATGGTGGCAGGGACCAACGGGAAGGACGGACTTGACGGTGGCCCCTTCTGCTCCACATGCTCCTGTGCTGGTTTCAGAAATGTTGACCTTAACCTCTGACACTGATTCCACTCCTGCTTTGAACTTCGTGTCAGCGGCTTCCTTTGAATTACTAATATCTATGTTGACGATTACACTTTAAGGCCCACGCACTTTCTTCCTTCATCCTGATTAGTGGACTGATTCTTCTCACAATGTGGAGGAACATAAAATGTCCCTAGAGGGGCGCTGGGTTGGCTCAGTCGGTTGAGCATCCAACTCTTTATTTCAATTCAGGTCGCAACCCCCTGGTTATGGGATTGAGCCCCGCATCGGGCTCTGCGCTGAGTGTGGAGGCTGCTTAAGATTCTCTCTCTCCCCACCCCGTCCCTCTCCTCCACTTCTGCGCACTCTCTCTCTAAAAGAAAAATTAATTTTAAGTTAATAAAAACAGTGTCCCTAGAAACGTCAGGGAGGGACTCCTGCAGGGAAACGTTGCCGGCTGTGTTTCTGGCCACTCTATTCTGTTCCGCGAGCTCTTCATCGGTCCGTATGCCAGCACCGCAGTGTCATTACACCTGCGGCTTTCTAGTGAGCCTTAAAGACAGAGGACAGGTCCTTCACCGGCGGGGAGGTTCACGCTGCTGGATGAAACGGCCGTTTTTCATATTAAAGGGCTGCTCAGTTGACCAAATTCTCTCGTCCGATACTTGGAAATGGACATTTTAAGCCAGATGTGCGTTTTTATTCCCATCTGACAGGCAAGAAACCTCACCCTCCGAGTAAGTGACTTCCCCCGGGCCGGGCAGCTGGTCAGGAGGATGGGAGATGGCCCTCCCACTGCGGGAGGGCTCTGCGGACGGCTCCGCTGCCTCCCCGCTGCCCGGCCCCGGTTCCCGGGCAGGTCTCATGTGAAGAAGGAGCCCCTCAGAAGAGCTTCCCCCCGGCACCCGGCGGGGCCCGAGCAGCCCCTCCCCCTGTTTTGTTTTCCTCAGAAGACCCGTCTCTGTCTGGGCCTCTCATTTACTTCCCTCCTTGTTTACCCTCTCTCTCTGCCGCTACCAGGTTACTTCAGTGAGAACAGGGTCTCGCAATCCTGGATGACCAGGGGGCTTCTCGGGACCTGGCGCAGGGCCTGCAGTCAGCCCTCTGCAGCCAAGGTGTGCTGAAGGCGTGCAGTCAGGGAAGTAAGCGCATGCTCCCCCCCCAAGAGCAATAAGGCAAGTGACAAACAACAAACTGGTTATTTCATCCTCAGCTACATGTGCGGTTAACACGGTTCACACTCCAGTATACAGTCGACTTTCCCTGTCTGTCTGGAGGAAAACACATTCCCTACGAGATAAAGCTAAGGGAAAGAAGGAAGCTCCCTCTGAGCCAACCACCTCCCAAAGCAAAAAGAACTGGAAAAATCTGGGGAAGTGGGAGCTAGAAAATGCATTTTTATTGTCTTCGTAAATTCTCGTGCTGAACTCGAATTCCAGGAGCAGGAGGGTTTCTGTGTTTGTGGGCGTGGCCTGGGGGGAACAGGGGAGGACGCTTCCCAGCCTGCGCTCTGTTCAGAAGGCAAGCCCTCAGACGGCTGATGCACTGTGACTCTCACTTCCAACAGAGAAGTGGAGTTTGAAAAGTAAAATTAAAATCAAATAAGGTATGTCTGTATGCTAGCTACCCAGGATTAAGGGATCTCTCTTAAGGAATGAGAGAAGCATTATTCCCCCCTCATATGGGGGAAGCAGGGAAAAGAAAGAGAATACATGAATACATTGTGTGAGTGTGTGGCTCAGTCCTGGGTATAAAGTTTATATTTAAATACGAGATTGGCCTAAATAAGAGAAAAACTGGTTCTGGGTTGCAAAGAGTCAAGGGCATTCAAGCTGGTTTGAACTTGGCTTAATCATCCCGTACTGCTAACTCACTTCACTTCAACATAGAAAAAATTAACTGATGATACACATGAGAGAAATTAATAATAATTCCTAGAGTAAGAATTTATACTCAAGACATAATTAGGTGACGCTAAATTCAGAAGGAATGTGTGAGATTTTCAGAGGCTGGGATGAAATTTACTTTCGCACTAAAATTTACTTTTGTCTCTGATGAACGGATTCACTAATCAAAACAGCCATGTGAGCAAATCAAAACAAAACAAAACAACCCCCCACCCCAATACCAAAAGTCCAACTATTTCAGAAAATAAACTACTTTAAACAAATTTCCAGGAAGTTAAACATGACCAGTTGGACACACATATTATCGGTAGAGCGATATAAATAACTTGACCAAGGCACAGAAAACAGGAGAGGCAGCATCAGAGGACAGGATGTCAGCTCGCTTTGGAGACACTCTTTGGAGATGACAAGTAGAAAGAAGAGTGCCAAAGAACTGCGCACAGAGGAGGAAACAGAAATCTAAGAGTTGTGTAAAAGGCTGATTCGCTCAACAGAGCCCTGTGAAGTCTCCGCAAGTAACAGGCACCAGATTCCTAAAACAAGCAGGTGACAGGACGGGGCTACGTCAACAGGAGGAAAGGCCATACTCGGATCCCCACCCCGGGGACCAGCATTCCCCCAGGCCAACAGGAGCTGGACAAGAGTTTGCTTTCTGGAGGCCACGATCCTCTCCCAGAGCCACTAAGCCCGGCAGAGCGGCGCAGGACTGAGTAGGAGAGTAAGGACTGACGAACGGGGCGGGGGGGGGGGGGGGCAAGCATCATACTGAGAAGGGAGGCCTCCGGCGACCAGTACTCAGAGCACCAGCGGTCAGGCTCACGTGCCCCAAGGTGCAAATCAGAAAACCAACATCTAAAAACACCTGAATCCTTACCGCTAATACCCCAATGTTGAAGGCTTTTGTCCTAAGATCAGGAATAAGATACAGAGGCTCGCTCTCACTATTTCTACTTAACAGTGTACTAGAGGCCCTACCCAGTCCAGTAAGACAAGAGAAAGAACTAAAATTTATACGTGGGGCGCCTGGGTGGCTCAGTTGGTTGAGCATCTGACTTTGGCTCAGGTCATGATCATGTGGTTGGTGAGTTCGAGCTCCGCGTCAGGCTCTGTACTGACAACTCGGAGCCTGGAGCCTGCATCGGACTCTGTGTCTCCCTCTCTCTCTACCCCTCCCCTGCTAGAGCTCTGTTCTGTCTCTCAAAAAAAATAAAATAAAATGTTAAAAAAAATTAAAAACCAAAAAGAAATAAAATTTATATGGTCCATTGGGCAGGGAGAAATATACTTGCCTTTACTTACAGATATGATTGTCTAAACAGAAAATACCAAATAGCCTATAAAAAATTATTAGAACTAATAAGTGAATTTAGTAAGGTTCAAGGACACATGGTCAACACATACAAATCAACTGTATTTCTTTATATTAGAAATGAATGACTGGGAACAGAACTTGAAAATGTATGACTTACAATAGCATCAAAAAGCAAGATAACTTAGGGACAAGTCTAATAAAGCATATGTAAAATCTGTATGGTGAGAACTATAATAAACTGAGGAGAAAAATCAAAGAAAACCTCAACAGGTAAAAAGATATACTATGTTCATGAATCAGAAGACTCAATAGAGTTAAGATGTTAATTCTTTCTAAGATGATCTACAGATCCAACATAACCCCAGTCAGCGTCCTAGTAGGCTTTTTTTTTTAAATTTTTTTTGAGAGAGAGAGAGAAAGTGGGGGGGGGGGCAGAGAGAGAGAGAGAGAGAGAGAGAGAGAGAGAGAGAATCCCAAGCAGGCTCCACACTGTCAGTGCAGAGCTTGACATGGGACTCGAACTCACGAACTGTGAGATCATGACCTGAGCCAAAGTCAATACTTGGGTGCTCAACCAAACGAGCCACCCAGGCGCCCCACCTAGCAGGCTTTTAGTAGAAATCAACAAAACGACCCTTTCGTTATGTGGGAAAGTGAAGAACAAGGATGAAGGATTTACTATCTGATGTTCAGACTCCCTACAAAGCTGCAGTAATCAAGACAGTGTGGTGCAGGAGAAAGGACAGACATACAGACAAAGAAGTCAAGGTAATTCAACACAGAAAGGACAGTCTTCTCAAAAAGCAGTGCCAAAACAAACGGACACCTATGTGCCAAAAATGAACTTGTACCCATGTCTCACACCATGGGTGAAAATCAACTCTAAATAGATCACGTCCCTAAACATAAAACAAAACACTGTAAAATTTACAGAAAAAAAATGTAAGAAAATCTTTCTGACTCTAGTTTAGGTGAGGATTTCTTAAGTAGATCAAAAAAGCACAGGCCATAAGGAAAATCAGAAGCCTTGGGAAAAATACATGTAATTGCAAAGGCAGCTTCTCACCGCTTCAGTCCACAGAGAAAAGACACCAATAAGATTAGCCTCCACACCAAAGCTTCTTATCCCTTTTTAGTTTATTCTTAAGGAAGCCAAAAATAGTCAGATATTTGAAGAAAACCTTCAACAAAAGAGACAAAACCCGAAGCGGACCAGCATACAGAGAGAATCAGCTCTGAGGAAACAGGGACAATGCAGGCAGCCGGGAAAACTTTAAAAACTACAGGCCGTCTTTCCACACACTATTAGGACCATAAAAATGACTGCGCAAGCCTGCCATTTTTCCAAGTCAATGGATAAACAGAAAAACTAAGACACAACAATAATTGGATTACTTCAGAAAAGTAAATGTCAAAACAAGGAGTTGAGAGTGGTCGGCCCTCCGGGATGGGAGGAGGGTATCAGAGACAGCTGCTCTTAATTACAAAATTTTTCTATTATTTGGCTTTAAAAAAACAAAGCTCGTGTATTTCATTGAAAATATTCTCAAAGGAAAAAAACGTCAAGGACTTCACAAAGATCCACCTGACGCTGTGAAAAACCTCATACCAGTAGGAAGTCAGTGCTTGTCTATGTGAAACGGGCACGCTTGGCGCTGCTATACCCACTGCCCTTGAGACTTTGAATAAGACGCTGCTTTTCAGAGCCTCCAGTTCTGCTCTCTAACCTCGGGGAGGGTAGGCTAGATCGCCTTCGAGTGTCTTCCGGTACCACAAGTGAATGGCTTTATCAAGTAACACTTTTGCTCACACGGTTATAGGTGCGACCGAGTCTTTCAAAGAATCTATCTCATTTCTTCACAAGTGTCCGACGATGTAGACTAGTGTTCAGTCTACACTCCATTCATCAGAAAGAGTGTGGTACCAGAGTATTCTGCAGTTATGGGCGTTTGCAAGTAGAAATGACCCTTAAGAAAAAAATTCGAAACCTGTTGTCCAAGCAACAATGAAATTCATAGCACCGGTATCTTAATCCTACATTATGTTTTAGGACATCCCATCTCCTTGGAAACTGTCATTTTTCTTTTTTTTTATTTATTTTTCTTTTTTTAAACTTTATTTATTTACCTTGAGAGAGAGAGACTGTGAGTAGGGGAGGGGCAGAGAGAGAGACAGAAAGGAAGGCGAGGGAGGGAGGGGGGAGAGAGAGAGAGAGAGAGAGAGAGAGAATCCCAAGAAGGCTCTGAGCTGTCAGCACAGAGCCTGATGCAGGGCTCGAACTCACGAACTGTGAGATCATGACATGAGCCGAAACCAAGAATCGGATGCTTACCTGACAGAGCCACACAAGTGCCCCAGTTTTCCTTATAATCCCACCAAATCTAACCTGAGAAGGTAAAACCCCTCTAAATGTCAAGTGAGCATTAGGCTCAAATTTGGAAGAAAACTGTTCCGCCAACGACGAAGAAGAAAGTAGGCAGGTGGGACTATCAAGTTCATAAAGGACCCAACCCCTCCTCCCTGGATGGGCACTCGCCTTTCTCAGGTGCCTACTGCGGCCAAAATGATCTGAGCTAACGGAGAGGGAGAAACTGGGGATGAAAGAAAAAAAAATAAAGAGAGAGAAAGAGAGAGAGCGCTACTGACCACTGGAGAAAGCCACTCTAAATTCTGGTAGTTTCACAACAGCCATCGATTTAGCCATTCTGGGTGGACACTCCCATCACATACTTAATCAAATGAATGCAGAGATGACACCATTAGCACGACCGATCTGATCTGTCGACAGGGTGTGACGGCTTCACAGGACGAGAGGACATCATTTCTGCTCCCTCGGAACAGGTGACGTCCCAGAAGCTGTCGTGACACTAGGGAACCACATGTTCTTGCATCTCGGTTTGGTTTTGGAAGACCCTTCGGGGGCAATTTGTGACTACAGACACTAGAAACAAATCCCTTCCAAGAACGCAGAATCACCGATCTAAGATGCTGAGCTAATGTACCTCACAGTCGTTCCCAAGATGTCCCTGGGCCTATGCATCAAATCGAGAACAAATGAGCTGAGACTCGGAAAATGGTGGCCTGACCCCTGATTTCTGTGGCATGAGAGTAACTGCCTCTTATTTCCCTTAAAACGCTATGACAAGGCACGCACCAACAGTGTGCTGCAGAGTCGATGTCCCAAGGATCCAGCCAATCCACACCCACCCTCATACGGCTCTTTCAGTCTAAACAGCAAGACCATAAAATAAAGTGGATTATGATATAATTATAAAAGAATGTCATTCCTTTCAGCCTTGTCTTTAGCAAGTACTAGTATTCCTAGTATGACTTTATATCTTTCAAAAGGGAAAAAGCAAGGGCGCCTGGGTGGCTCAGTCAGTTAAAAGGACGATTCTCGATTTTGGCTCAGGTCATGATCTCACGGTGCCGGGCAAGGAGCCTGCTTAAGGCTCTCCTTCCCTCTCCAAGTGCTCCTCCCCCTCCCACCTGGGCATGCGTGCATGCTCTCTCGCAAAAAAAAAAAAAAGGGAAAAAGCGGTCTTCAGGCCCTTTCCCCAGTAGGACACTAGGCGGGAAGATACGCTCCCAGGGTGTCAGGCGTTCTCTTGTCCATTCGTTTGCTTAAACCTTCCTTTGAGTGACCACAAGGCATTGTATGTTAGGTGCTGGGACGCGACATAAATAAACAATAGCTTTTCCCCCAGGCGGAGACCTCCCAAGGATCCCAGGTGGCCTGGACGGCATCTCAGAAGGCATCTCTGGCGGCAGGGAAGGGTCACAAACAGGTGTATGAGGAGGGAGCAGACACTCTGGAAACAGCATAAATGGGACTTGGGGTGAGAGCGATGAGGGGCCGGATCCGGGTTCTGTCATTTACTGGTTTTGTGACTCCAGACAAATTCCCGGACTTCGGTGAGGCTCAGTCTCCTCGATTAAGGAACGGGTTATTACGAGGATTAAAGAAGACAATGAAACAAAACAGCCGAAGTTACAGTGCCCGGCAAGTGGCAGACACCTGGGGGACAGTGCCTCCGCCGTCCCCTCCCTGCCCTGTGGTGGGGATGCTGCTGACCTAAGGCTTCAGACGCAGGGGTCCAAACCTCCGCGACGCACCAGGACAGGAGGAGAGACGGAGAGGAGGGGGAGTGCAAGGGAGCGGCCTGCAGCCTGCGTAGGTCCTAGGGGCTGCAGGGGGGCGGGGGAGGGAAGCCGCCCGCAGCCTCCCCGGTGGGCATGAAGCCATCGGCCAACTGCCGCTTGTCGGCTCAGGGCTGTGTGGCAACCTGCACATCGTCCGGAACCTCCCCCGGTGCCCTCCTCTGTCGGGAACGTACGCGGGCTCCCACGAGCCCCGGCTCCGCTCTTCCCCAGCACGCTAGAAACTCACGTGTGCAGCAAAGGTTAAAGAAACGAACAGTAAACACCCATGTAGCCACCCCTTAGACTCTATGATAAGTTCTCCTCTGGGACTGAAGATCGGAAGATACACGGCAAATCCTAGTTCTTTTGCATTCGGGGAAAGGGGCGCAGAAGGGAGGCGGCGACTGCTCCCGTCCGGCAAGCAGCCACGCGGCGTCTGCACGCACCAGCAGGGTAGCTGAGCGAGACGGAATCTGGGCGTCAGGGGTCCGCGAATGGACGGGAGGAAGCCCCTCAAATCAGCAGACGGCGTTTAACCGTGGAGCTGCCGATCAGCACAAAGACGAACGTGGTGTTGGGCCACAGCAGCCATCCCTCACCCTCACACCCGACCTCCTCCAAACAGACAGAAACCTCCCGTCGCTTCTGCTGGCTTAGGATGGACTAGCAGAATTTAAAAAAGCATATGGCGTCAAAAGACCGAACTGCCAGAAAAACATGGAAAAATGTCTACATCTGGCAATTAATCTATACAATTTGCACATTTGATGTTTTATGTCAGCTACGAGTACTACTAGAAATACAGAAATAATCCTAACTGCACTGATCTGGGGGAATTAAACAGGCAATGTGTTTTTATTTAGTTAACAGACACGTAAAAACTAGCACTTCCCTGCCCTCTTTAAGCGTGTTGAGGGCAATTTCAATCGTTAGCACCTTTAAAAAAATTATAATCGGGGCGCCTGGGTGGCTCAGTTGGTTAAGAATCTGACTCTTGGTTTCGGCTAGAACATTAATCCTCAAGTACCATTCCCATTATGAGACACGAACATGTTTCAAGACATGAGAAGTCACGTGAGTGCAAGATGTATTCGACTGAGCTTCTGTGTTCTTTAAAAACAAAATCTTGACGGGACATTCTGCTTTCAACTGTGAAGGAAAAGGAGGCTTTTCCGCTTTGGCTTCTGTCGGATTCTGCAGCGTTGACACTTCACACTCTAGCTCTGTCGCGGGAGACCCCCGTCTACAGATCAACCCGTCCGGGCGCCAGGCGCCCGCCAGCCCAGACGACAGACGAGCAACGCAAGGCCGGCTCTCGGCAGCGTCTTCCCCCCTAACTGACCAACCTCTCGCTTTACCTCGGGACTTCCTGCATCTACGAACGCATTTCAATAAAGGACAAAGCAGGCGAGTCGTAACTGGAAATGATGAACGCACCCACTCTTTTTTCTATCAAATTCTTAATTTTCTCTTCAAATGTTTAAAGTATTCTAGGTCTGTCATCATACCCTCCCTTCCCCAGGGGCCGCGAGAAAGAACAGCTTTAAAACACACGTAACAAAATCTACCACCCCGACCCTCTGAAAGGTGCAGGCCGGAGTGTTAGGTACACGCGCACTGCCGCACGACCCAGCTCTTGACACTCTTCCCTCCCGAACAACAGATACTCTACACCCGCTAAGCCCCAGCTCCTCACTTCTTCCGCCCCCCCGCCCACCATCACGGGGACCACCATTCCACCTCACACCCATGAACATGACGACTCCCCGCATCTCGTCGGAGGGGGATGAGAGAGTGTTGGTCTTTCTGTGACTGACTCCCCTCACCGAGCACAAGGCCTTCAGGGCTCAGCCACGCCGCGGCACGTGTCAGACTTCCCTCCTCTGTGAAGCGGAGCAACAGTCCACTGTATGCGCCGACCACCTTCTGTTTGTCCAAGCTCTTTGCACCTCTTTTTATATTATTCTCAGGAATCCTACTGACACATCTCCTCTGAGAGAAAGCAGCGGTGACCTGACCTACTGGCCCAAGAGAAGTGAAAGGGGAGAGAGCAGCTAAACCTGTTCCTTTCTGCCTGATGCCGGCCAGTGGACGGGACAAGGGATAGTTGTTGATGAAATCTGGCCATGTGCGGCAACATGGATGGAACTGGAAGGTATTATGCTGAGTGAACTAAGTCAGTCAGAGAAAGACAGATGCCATATGTTTCCACACATAGGTGGATTTTGAGAGACTTAGCAGAAAACCATGGGGGAGGGGAAGAGGGAAAGAGAAAAAGACAGAGAGGGAGGGAGACAAAATATAAGAGACTCTTAAATATTAAGAACAAATTGAGGGTTGAGAGGGGTATGGGAGGGGGGAGAGTAGGTGACGGGCACTGAGGAGGGCACTTGCTGGGATCAGCATTCGGTGTTGTATGGAAACCAATCTGGACAATAAATTGTTTGGAAAAAAAAAAGAGTTGTTCTTACATCTTATTTTAAAATCTGTCAGGTTTTATATCTTTTTTTCCTTATGTTTATTTATTTATTTGGGTGGGGGGAGGGGCAGAGAGGGAGAGAGAATCCTAAGCGGGCTCTGCACTTTCAGCAGAGGGCCCGACATGGGGCTCAATCTCACGAACGGTGAGATCATGACCTGAGCCGAAATCGAGTTGGATGCTTAATCGAAGGAGCCATCCAGGCGCCCCTTCTAGGTTTCATGTCTTACGGACATTCTGTGGTAAACCCGACCTGTGTGGTCCATCATTCCATTTTATTAGTAACTACGTACTTTAAAATTCTGCATTTTATATTAACTGCTCTAGTTTTACGCTCCGTGTTTAATTCCAATATCTTAAAATACCCCTTCAGACCAGACTGATCATTTCTTGCAACTGCTCAGGTCTGGAAAGGAGTAAGTGGGAGGGAGGAGTGGAGGATCATGGTCGTTTTTCCTTAATCACTACAAAAAATTATTCGGAACGGCTGTTAAAGGTCTCCAACACCTTTGCGGTCTGAAATGGGCCCAGCCCTCAGGAGATCATCAGGCTTGGCCAAAGAGGAGGGAAGGGAGCCCGTCAGGAGAAAGAGCTCTGTCTACGGCAGCAGCAGCTCCAGGCTCTGGGGCAAGACATGGCCGCTCTCTGGCTTTCTTCTGAGGCAAACAGGACTCGCATTAACAACACCACGGAGGCCTCGCCCAGGTTCTTCCTCAGCCCTGTGTGAGGACGCAGAATCGCCGCTCTCCTCGTAATGGCATCTCAGGATCTTGACCACGGTTCCTCCTGCCTTGCCCTCCAGCGGCTGTCCCAGGCTGAACACGCTACACGTGTCCGTCCTTACTCGCTGCCGAGGCGTCCTCCTCTGGTCTCGCTGTATGTAGTTCCTCCACTTAAAGTCGACCAATCGACCCATCAAAGCCCAAGCCTGGATTCTATCGAGTGCCGAGCATGCCAGGGGACGACACTTCAGGATTTCTGATATCGGCTTGTACATCCCGGGGTCATTTCTGCTTCTTTAAAAAAGTTTTAAAAACTGGGACACATGGGTGGCTTAGTCGGTTAAGCATATGACTTATTTTTTTTTTTTTGAGAGAGAGCGAGAGAAAGTGCACACTTGCACACATTCGTGCCAGTTGGGGAGGGGCAGAAAGAGAGGAGACACGAATCCGAAACAGGCTCCAGGCTCTGAGCTGTCAGCACAGAGCCCGATGTGGGGCTCGAATCCACAAACCATGAGATCATGACCTGAGCTGAAGTTGGATGCTTACCCGACTGAGCCACCACGGCGCCCCAAGCGTCTGACTCTTGATCAGCTCGGGTCATGATTTCACAGTTCGTGAAACTGTGCGTTGGGCCGCACATAGCGTGGAGCCTGCTGGGATTCTCTCTCTCCCTCTCCCCTGCCTATGCTCACACACTCTCTCCCTCGAAATAAACAAATAAACATTAAAAAAATTTTTTTAAGCTAACAATTTTACATCGATGATGCGTTGGACTGGACATCTAAGTCCTCTCCCCAAAGGAGAACGTTAAAATTCAGAGGTTTGGACTTACTGTTTCTTTAACACAGGTTTTTGGTTTTTTTTTTTTTTAAAGAAACATAATTAATTGAAACGAGACTGTATCTCTCTCAAACATGCAGGCTCACAGGTGTAGATGCACTATGTTCCTAAGAGGCAACTTAATGCACTGTAAATAAGAATTCTGTGTCACTTTAGCTAAATTATTCAGCTTCTCTGAGGCTCAACTTTCTCATACATAAATTAGAAATATCACCAAGGGTTTCACCGAGTTGTTAAAAAGATTTTTTAAAGAGATGTAAAGCATCTAGAACGCTGCCGGCAATGCAGAGCCTGCTTAAAAAAACTATGAGCATTCTCTCGCTATTTGGTCCACAGATATTCCAAAGAGCAGGCAGCGTGTCAGTGAGTTTTACACCTTCATACTGACGGGACTGAGGAAGAGACGGGAAGGTGAGAAAAGGGCAAAGAAGAATGATCTCTGTCAAAAAGAGCACGGGTCATGACCTGACTTTTCTCAAAGCATCTGACATACACTATGCGTGAATTTCACGATGAGGCTGACCATGTGAACTAGGAATACACACCCGGATTCGGCTGGTCGGTATGCTGTATTATGGACGCTATGGAACACTAAAGCCGTCTGCAGGGCCAAGAATCTCATTTCACCTAAAGCAGAGTAAGAGTGAGCTCCGAGATACGTGGCTAAATGAAGAACGGAAGATAGAGAAAGTCCGTAGGGTCCATTCCCATCGACCCAGCAGAAGCTGCGGGTTTATATATGAAGTTGCTTAATACGTTTGTACAAGAGAAGAATGTACTAAAAACTAACAAAACTGATCGGCAGGAGGGAGGCAGTAAGCCAGCTGGGGAAGGCAAGGAGAGGAGCTTAGGAGACCCAACCCTGGAACTACAGCAATGTTCGACACAGTTATAAGGCAAGACTGATCTGGAAAAAGACAATCCTAAAGTTAGAAATGAAACAAACATACATGTTCATGGAGGTGGTAGATTAACCGCACAAAGACGAACTGTCTCAGGTGACTTTAAAATAAGGTGGTTTAGGGCGCCTGGGTGGCTCAGGCGGTTGAGCGTCTGACTTCAGCCAAGGTCATGATCTCACGGTTTGTGCGTCTGAGCTCTGTGTCAGGCTCTGTGTTGACAGCTCTGAGTCTGCTTGGGATTCTCTCTCTCTCTCCGTCTCTCTCTGCCCCTTCCCCACTCATGCTTTCTCTCTCTCTCAAGAATAAATAAAGAATAAAAAAAATTTGTTTTAATTTAAAAAAATAAAATAAGGTAGTTTGACTATTCATCTCTAGTCAGATATGCTCTATGGGGAAAAATTACTGCAAAAAAATATTTCCAAAAATTACATTACTTGTAATGATACTGTAGAGGTTATTCTGAAATTCTTATCTATAGTAGTATAAAGCAAATAATATCATTGAGAACCATGATTTTCAGCATAAGAAAAAAAATAAAAAACAAACTCCCAAAACCATTATTACACTATACATTAACTAACTTGGATTTAAATAAAATTTTAAAAAGACAGAGAGAAAAGGAACAAAATTAAAATTAGTGAAATAAGTCCTGGAGTCTAACTAGCATTGGAAATACCGGTATAAACTCATTTTAAAAGGAAAAAGGAAATAAAGACTTCCTTGCTAGCCCTTTTCACTCAAAAAGGTCATAAACAACCATGAATCCAATATCAATAAACACCCTGAGAACCCAGATTATGGTTTCTAAATGCCATTTTCTGTCAAAAGGAACAGGCCCCTTGGAGAAATGGCTGATTCTAAATACAAGGTAGGAAACATACAGAAGAGTCTGGGATAAAAAAACACTAACAGTGAAAGAGGCTACTGGGAATGTACCAGAAGACTCCAGAGACAACTCAACATTGTTTCCAGTGCTCAGAAACAAGATAATTAGAGCATCAAAAAGAACAGACATGTGGGGCACGAGGGTGGCTCAATCCGGTTAAGCATCTGACTCTTGATTTCGGCTCAGGTGATGACCTCAGGGTTGTGGGATCGAGCGCCTGCACTGGGCTCCGTGATGGTCATGGAGGCTGCTTAAGATTCTCTCTCCCTCTGCCCCTCCCCTGCTCACTGTCTCTCTCTCTCTCTCAAAATAAAATAATTTCTTCTCATCATCTCTTTGGTTATCTGGAGACAAAGTTCATATAGGAACTTTAATTTCTCCCCCCAAAACACCTTGTAAAAACCAGTTTCTGTAGAAATTCCCACATTCTGGAATATTCTTTTAAGTTTAACACATCCCCTGACTACTGTGTTTGTAATGAACTGGTAGCGAGATCTATAAACTTGATCCACTTCAGGGTTGAACTAATGGCAAGACTATTTCGTAGACGGTGATGTATATTTCCTAGCTTCTTAAGCACAAGAGAATCCACGGAGAGAGGGATTCTAAGATGAGAGAAGATGAGATACATCACCCAAGTGTAATGCACGAATTATTCGGAAACTAGAGCAAACAAAACAATTATTTAAAAAAAATCTGAGGGGCGCCTAGGTGGCTCAGTTGGTTAAGCGTCAGACTTCAGCTCAGGTCACGAGCTCACAGCTCATCGGTTCAAGCCCCGCGTTGGGCTCTGTGCTGACAGCTCAGAGCCCGGAGCCTGCTTCGATTTCTGTATCTCCCTCTCTCTACGGCCCTCTCCTGCTTGCCGTAGAGACTCAGTCTCTCTCTGTCCCTCAAAAATAAATAAAAAAACATTAAAAAAAATTTTAATAAAAAAATAAAAAATAAAAATAAAAGTCTGTAAGCAGGAAATGTGAGCACTGGCTGTCTGATATTTAGGAGTCATTGTTAGTTTTTTTGTTGTTACCAGGACTGTAGTTTTGTTTTTAAGTGACTGTCTTTTAGCTACATGCTTAGGTTGACCTATGGCTGAAAAATAGTCTCTGGTTTGTTTCAAAATGAGCAGAAGGGAGGAGAGAAAGAGTACTAATAAAATAGGGCTGTCCCCACGCTAACCCTTGGCACTCTACGATAGCGAGCGAAGATTTGATTACATTATTTTCCCTACTTTTGTGTATGTTTTAAATCTTTCTATAATGAAAGCTCGGGCATTTTTTAAGCTGAAATCGAAAAGGGCCTCTCTTTTGCATCCCAGGATATTGCCTTTAAATAAAAAGACACCAGCTCCGATGTTTTCTTCTGTGGTGTGGGGACTACAGTCAAGACAATTGTCCCCTATGTGGCAGGTACCTAGAGGCAATCTGTTTGAGTACTTTCTTCCCTTGAGGACAGGGCCAGGTCTACCAGAGCTGGGAAAACGTGGTGGGTGGGGAGGGGGGGGGGCATGGTGGGAAGGACAGGGCTCTGTCGATAATCCTGGTATCAAACCCACATCTTTGCCAAGAGCCGTTTAATTCCCCTGTGCCTCTGGGAGTCGGGGACAAGCCTCGCCTGCCTCACAATGCTTCTGGGAGCATCATAAGAGCTAAAACATGATGTATCCCAGAGCCCACACTCGGGAAACTGACACTCCGGTACTTATTCATCCATTAATTCACAAAACGCCTGAGAACGTAACTCCGGGTCCGACTCGAGGGTAGGTGCGAGAGATACAAAGACAGGGAAACTGTGGCACGTGCCCTGAAGGAAAACAAGAAAGCAGATTACTGATTACAGTGGGAAGAGCAATATATTTAAAGTTCTGACAGGATGGGGCCCCTGGGTGGCTCAGTCGGTTAAGCGTCTGACTTTGGCTCAGGTCGTGATCTCACAGCTCATCAGTTTGAGCCTCGCTTCCGGCTCTGTGCTGACAGCTCAGAGCCTGGAGCCTGCTTCGGATTCTGTGTCTCCCTCTCTCTCTGCCCTTCTCCTGCTCACACTCTGTCTCTATGTCTCAAAAATAAATAAAGGTTAAAAAAATAAATAAAAATATTAAAAAAAATTTTTTGTAAGTTCTGAGAGGATAACATTTTGCGATTTAGAATTCTCTATCCAGCAACATCGTCAATTATGAAGGTGAAACAGACACATTTTTATAGCATTTACTAACCACATACTATATATGCAAAAAAAAAAGAAAAGAAAAAAGAAAAAAAAAAATCACTCAAGCAAAAGAAAAGTACTTCCCTCAAAAAGATTTACACAGGGGCGCCCAGGTGGCTTAGTCAGCTAAGCATCTGATTCTTGGTTTCGGCTCAGGTCATGATCTCACTGTTTGTGAGTCTGAGCCCTGCATCAGGCTCTATGCTGACAGTGTGGAGCCTGCTTGGGATTCTCTCTCTCTCCCCCTCTGCCCGTTCTCCGCGCGCTCTCTCTCTTTCAAATAAATAAATAAATAAATAAATAAATAAATAAATAAGCAAGCCACACAAAAAGGGCTGGGATATTTGGAAGATTCGTGGTTGGGGAGCAAAGTTTTGATGACATAGGAATACTGCTTTCTTCTCCGTGGGCCCCACAGCAACATTTTCCTCCAGAGAACTGCATTTACATAATCATAACATAAACACAATGTGTATCTGCTGCCATCTCTTAAAATCCACTTCTCGAAAAACCACAGAAGTACAGATACAAAACAGTAGTAAACAATATAAGTAATATAACTAACCGTGGTGACGAGAGAGAGAGAGAGAGAGAGAGAGAGGAGAGTAATATGCAGGTGCTAAATCTGCAATCTTATAGAACTGACCGAGATATGTTGATCAAAGTGGGTAAGACAAGAAAGAGAGGCAGAGCGGAAACCACCCAAAGAAAATGCAGCAGGGCGCCTGGGTGGCTCGGTCTGTTAAGCGTCCAATTCTTGATCTCGGCTCAGGTCATGATCTTGCAGTTTGTGATCTGAGCCCTGCATCAGGCTCAGCGCTGACAGCACAGAGCCTGCTTGGGATTCTCTTTCTCTCCCTCTCTGCGTGCGTGCACACTCTCCCTCTTTCAAAATAAATTTTAAAAACTTAAAAAAGAAAAGAAGGAAGGAAGGAAGGAAGGAAGGAAGGAAGGAAGGAAGGAAGGAAGGAGAGAAAGAAAGAAAGAAAGAAAGAAAGAGAAAGAAAGAAAGAAAGAAAGGAAAGAAAGAAAGAAAGGAAGGAAAAAAGGAAAGAAGGAAAGAAGGAAGAAAGAAGGAAAGAAAGAAGGAAAGAAAGAAGGAAAGAAAGAAAGAATGGAACAGTAGGAGGCACTGGGAAGAAGAAGTGGGGAGGGAGGAGCAAAGACTCTCCCCTTTCATTTTTCTATCCTCCTGTACTAGGCAAATCTTTAAAAATCACGTGTGTTTATCATTGCAACGGTTTAAAAAGTGTCTCATGGGAAGCATCTTCTCTGCTAAAATATACCCAACCCGCAAGATCGACACTGAATTTGCCAACATTTGCCTTCCCAGATACAAGGCGG
This sequence comes from Paguma larvata, assembly GCA_030068075.1. NCBI lineage: Eukaryota > Metazoa > Chordata > Mammalia > Carnivora > Viverridae > Paguma > Paguma larvata. The sequence continues at coordinate 120,049,311 of CM057825.1, read as the reverse complement.
GTGGTGAGGTGGCTGGCCTAGACAACTCCAGGAGTCCTTTCAGGGAGTGAAAGGTCTACCCAAGGGAATATGCGAACTGGAGAAGCACCATTTGGTTACGATACAGCACGGATGCCAAGTGAGTTCCTAAACTGCGGACCCCAGAAGCAAAGAAGGCAACAACAGGAGCTCCTCCAGGAGAAGCAGCAGCGGTTAACGCCGAACGGAAGGAACTGGTGGCCGCCAGAGGGGTGGGGGCGAGGGCATGAGCGAAATAGGGGAAGAAGGTTAAGGGGTGCAGTCTTCTGGTTACAAACCAGTCACAGTCCCTTACAAACCAAGGGATGTAAGGTACAGTGAAGGGAGTACAGACGACAACACTGTGATGACGGTGCACGGTGACTACACTTCTCGCGATGAGCCCTGACTCGCCTATACAACAAGGTGCTGAGTCACTGTATTGTATACCTGAAACTAGTATAATATCGTATGGCAACTATAGCTTCATTTTTTTTTAATGTTTATTTTTTTGAGAGAGAGACAGAGCACCGACGGAGAGGGGCAGAGAGAGAGAGGGAGACACAGCATCCGAAGCAGGCTCCAGGCTCTGAGCTGTCAGCACAGAGCCCGACGTGGGGCTCGAACTCATGAACCACGAGATCATGACCTGAGCTGAAGCCGGACGCTTAACCGGCTGAGCCCCCGAGGCGCCCCTACTTCCATTTTTTTTATTAAAAAAAAAAAAAAACAGAAGTGGAATGGAGATCTCTGCCGTGGACTAATGGGGCCAGGGCAGGAAAAAAGAAACAAAAGATAGCCAACGGGGGGCTTGCAAACGCACTCCCCAGTCACCCGGAGTGCGCTGCCACCAGGGTTAAATGGCTGGCGCCGGGCTGCAGAGACATTCTGAGACAATGGGAGGAGGGTCGGGGGCCTGAAGGCGAGAGGCCACCCCTCTGAGTCACAGAAGCAGGAAAGCCATGAATGTGTAAGCAAAGGACCAAGACACAGAGGGCAAAAAGGGCTAAGTCCCAGTTTGTTCCGCCACGGGGTGGTGGTTTCTGATGATCCTGGAATCACGGGGAGAAGCAGCTTCTGAGAAATTCTAAACTAGGTACGGGAGGCAGGGGGTGGTCGCAGCGCCCACCGAAATGGCCAAAGCTCTTTTCTGCATTTGGGGCGCTGCTGTTTGCGATTTCGTCGTAGTACAAGGCATGCACAGGTTTGCTAGTGACACCGGTTTACCCTGTCTGACTTTTATTATATGCTCCTTGTCTAAAAATTCTCCAACCATGGGCATTTCCAGCACTCTCATTCACAGGTTGAGAAGAAACGACTTGCCATCCGGGGAGAGAATCTAAGGGTCTCTGGAGCGTGCGCCCACTTCTTCCTGGGTACCGCGTACATGCATCCGGAATTTAAGAGCAAGAATGGACTTCAGCGTTTTCCCAACAAAAAGTCACATTTAAGATGAGAAAACAGAGGCAGACACCGAGCTCTGGATGGGCATGTACTGAGGGGAAGGGTGCACGAAGTCATTTCCAAGGTACCAGCAGAGCCTGAACTAGAACCCTTGTCTGCCCGCTGCCAGGGGAGTCAGCCGCCTTGCCTCCCCATGGCTTCTGCGGCCTCCCAGGCACTGTTCAGCAGGAGCAGAGAAAACACGTGCCCCACACTTCTAAGTAAGTGTGCAGGCAGTGTGACAAGGCCATGGGTCCCGGAGTACAGACAGGCTCATGAGAGTTCCTGTTCTCTACAGGGCACCCCCCTTTCCTAATGTAACGAGCTCGCTTGGTCGAGTGGAGAAAGCACTCACTCTGGACGACAGTCATGTGGAATCTGAAAACTGTAACTCTGACGTATGCTAGCGTTTCTTACAGAAGCAGAAACTCCCAGGAGCTACTACGCGGTCAGGGAAGGCTGCGACGGAGTCTCACAGACAGAAAAGACTAGAAAGAAGAGACGAGCCAAAGGGTTTTTCCCAGCAGGTGAAAAACACCAAACTGCAAACAATCCATAGACAAGACCGACCCAAACCTCTTAAGGACAAAGTGGCCTCGAGGGCAAAGTGGCTTCAGGACAAAGTGGCTCTGAGGTCAAGGTGGCTTTGGAAAACCATTTTCTTTAATTACAGACCATTCCTGATCAAATGAGAATGGTAACAGCACCTGCCTTTCAGGAACGCCTCGAACATCAGGGTTTATTTACGGGGACTAAATACCTATTAGGGAGATGTTTAAGCGTCTAAGCATCCAGGGTAAAGAAGGATTCTTCAAACACCCAGCTGACCTGCGTCTGTTTCTTCAGATTCCACGCCACCCGACCAAATATCTCCCTCCAGCAAATTGAGGTCCTGTCCGGTTTCCCAGAATCGAAGCCCTAGTTCTGTGCAGTGATCAACCACATGCTCCTTGAATATTCTGGACCCTGAATCTCTCACAGGAAAGACAAGAAGCATGGGCCGCCTTACCAAGGCAAGCAGCCGGAGAAACGGATGTCCGTTTGGATCAGCACTGCCAGCTGCTAACGGCTCCGGCTCCGGCTCCGGGAGAAGCCTGACTGTGGTGACAACGCCCCCGGGGTCCCAGAGTCCACTCGCTAACGCTGAGGGAAGCGAGGCACGCAGCTGCAGGGGTCCTTCCTCTCCTCCGTAAGGACCCCCACAACCTTAACTGTACCTCAAAGTAGGAAGGCCTGAATTTTTGTGTATACTATGCCATTTTAACCATATTTTAGCTTCTTATATATTTTTAAAGTATTAACTGTTTAAAAAAAAAGGGGGGCGCCTGGGTGGCTCAGTTGGTTGAGCCCCGACTTCGGCTCAGGTCACGATCTCACCGTCTGTGAGTTCGAGCCCCACGTCGGGCTCTGCAATGACGGCTCAGAGCCTGGAGCCTGCTTCGGATTCTGTGTCTCCCTCTCTCTCTGCCCTTCCCTTGCTCATACTCTGTCTCTTTGTCTCTCAAAAATAAATAAACGTTAAAAATTAAAAAAAAAAAAAAAAAAAAAAGAATGGGGCACCTGGTTGGCTTAGTCGGTTAAGCATCCATCCGACTCTCGGTTTTGGTTCAGGTCATCACCTCGTGGTACGTGGGACCAAGTCCAGTGTCTGGCTCTGTGCTCACAGCATGGAGCCTGCTTGAGATTTTCCCTCTCTCCCACTTTCTATCCCTCCCCTGCTTGTGCTCTCTCTGTCTCTCTCAAAAAGAAATAAATAAACTAAAAAAACAAAAAAAAAACAAACCAAAAGAATCCTTTCCTTAAAAAAAAGGGGGTGCCTGGTGTGGCTCAGTCGGTTAAGCGTCTGACTTTGGCTCAGGTCATGATCCCGCGGTGTGTGGGTTTGAGCCCCGCGTCGGGTTCTGTGCTAACAGCTCAGAGCCCGGAGCCTGCTTTGGATGCTGTGTCTTCCTGTCTCTCTGCCCCTCCCCCATTTGCACTGTCTCTGTCTCTCAAAACCGAATAGAAGTTAAAAAAAAAAGGTTAAAAAAAAAAAAGCAAGGAGGGCAATCCAAAATACTAACGGTGATTGCTTCTGGGTGGTGGGATTATGGCTCACACTTTCTTCTGTAAGTTCACACTTTTCTAATCTCTATTGTTGTCTGTAATGAACTTTCCCCCGGTTTTCCATACCTATATTTGGTCGTTCCACTAAAATACAGCACGTGACCGGTATACATCTTCGGAAGGAAGGGTTACGGGTCACGAGGGGAAGTAAGTCAAGTTCTCATTCTACAGCAGGCCTGTGCTTCGGGGTCTCCGCGGACCTGAAAGGAGGTCGGACGCTCAGGCAGGGGCACGAAGGCGGACTGGGGGGAGGAAGTGGGGATGGAGCGGACGCGGAAGGGTTAGGCTCCGAGCTCTGTCCCCTCCCGAACCGGCGGGCGGGTCGCAGAGCCCCGGCCGCCTGCAGGCTGCGACGGGAAGAATGTGCACCCCCCTGCCTCAGCAGGGCCGTGAGTGTCAAGTCCAAGGGCTGCGGCCTACGCGGCACAGAAGGAAGGTAGCGGGAACCTCTGCCGTGAGGTGGACAGTTAGAAAACACTCTTTCTCAGAAGCCCGAGTTAGGACTTCCAGGCCTGGGAGACGCAACAGGAAAAGCCATTGCTAGAACAACTCTGCCCTTTCAAGTGAAGCGCCGAGAACCCTCACCTCGTGGCGTGGTGGTAGTGGTTCTGCAGAGCGTAGGGGGTGCACTGAGCGTTTGACCGCTTTCTCTCGACCTCCTGCCAGCTGTCTTCGGTCCACTTTCTCTTCGTCTGCTTCTCCTCGTGTTTCTTCCCCACGTAGTCGGCGTAGGTCTGGATCCGATAGCTTTCCGCATATTTGCTGGTATTGACGGCTACAAGGAAAAGAAGAAATCCGCATGATAAAGTCTGGCCTCGCCCCCGGAGATGTCACTTTCAAAAGGTGGCCTGAGGTGGTCAAAGAAACCAGAGATTCGGGTGTGAGTTTTGACCCCGGCTCTGCCACTCAGAAGCCAGGTGGCCTTGGGAACGTCCCACGGACTCCCCAACCCTGTTTTCTCATCGGGAGAAAACAGAGCCATTGTACCCCAACCTTCCCGATGGTGCGCGAGTGCCCTGTAAACTATAAAGAACCATAATGACGTAAGTAAAGCATATTTGCAGGTTAACATTACTGGCTTGAAAATTACTCATTTTCAGACTAAGAAAATGGGGGGGGAACCACTATGGGAAAACTGCAAACCCTTCCTTGTTAAAAAATGAAAATGAAAACGAAAGCGATACGGACAGCAGAGCCGACCACCGTGTCCGATACGGAAGGTCTACCCGATGTCTGTGCCCAGTGGTTTCCATATGTGCCGTCTAACCTCACGTCTAACCTCACCTCATTCCCGAGGGAGGCACAGCCGGTGGGCGGCTGCCGCGGGCCACACGGTGGGCTGGTGGCAGTGCTGGGAAGCAACACCGGGCTGCCTGGACCCGAAGGCCAGGGCCTTCCTTGTCACTCTGAAGGCCACTGTGAACTCTGCACATTCAAGATACGCCCACAAGCACGCCTCTCCACCTTCCACTCCTGAAGACTGCTAATTCCCTGCAATGTGCCTCTGGCCGGCGGGAGCACTTGAGAGCTGGAGCGATTGCCTCCTCGGTGTTGACATTTCACTAAGGCCAGGTCAGTTTTCTTAGAGTCTTTGCTGCCTGCTCCTCGGAGGCGGGGGACACGAGCGCGCCGGGAGCGTGGGGCTGAGGACCCGGGGAAGGCCTGGCAGCGGCCGGGCAGCCATCTTGCTGGCTCTGGCCTCTGCGGCTTGCGCGTAGACTCTCCCGGCCCCCGATCACCGCTGACGGTGACTGCCCACGCGGGCGGCGAGACAGAGAGAGCCCGGCCATCCCGGCGGGGGCCGTTAAGGGCAGACCTGCTACCTGGGCAGCTGCGAAAGCGCCGTGATGTCTAAAAGAGGGTCTGTGTCCCCGCTCCTGGCAAAGTCCTGGGTGCGGGGTAGTTCTCACTAAATACCACATGAATGAAGGCACACGGCAGCGACAAGCACACGAGGCCCTAAGCACATGAGAACCAGACAGGGGACGGCAGTCCACTGGGGGCCTCGGATCGGAGGGCAAGACAACCGTAGGAGAGGCAGATGGTCCACGTTACCTGACACCTAACATTTCTCATCTTCGCTCTAAGTGGGCCAGACTGGCCTAAAACTCCTAAGACAACAGTGGTTTCCAGAAGGTCATGCCCTAAATATTTAGCCATCGAAGGAGCAAAAAACGTCACAATGAAACGAGAAAGAAAAGAAAAAAACTCCACTCTAAAAAAACCACAGATTTTTACCAAGAAGTTTGCTGTAACTTTTCAAATATTCACTCTAGAGTTAGAGAGGAATAAAGGCGGGGGGGGGGGGGGGACTTCGAGTATTATAGAACTTCCGTATTGCACCAAGTCTCCCAAAGAAGGACAGCGAGTTGCTGAGACGTGAGCTCGAGGCGCCGTGCCCTGACTCACTCGCAGGGAGATAAACAGAAAAAGCATCCGGTTCTGGAGACGCGCTACCGGCCAAAGTCACGCCGAGCACAGAACCACAGCAACGGGATCCTGTCTTGAAAATCTTACTCCTTGCGACAGCTACTTCCGCTTGATCTCAGTGGACCGCATTTCTGACTTTTCCCGCTCATTCAACCCAACATTTATACATCCGACAAACATCAACCACCCCTGCTTCCCAGCCTGGCCACCACTTGCTGTCCCGGGGACCGAGTCGGATATTTGGTAGAGCGAGACACGATTTCCACTCTCTTAAGCTTATCCTGTCACACACAAACGTCGCGTGGAGGGGATTTCTCTGGAAGCGTGAGGCCGCCTTACTAACACAGGTTAAGCTTTCGGCGTGATCCATAACAAGAATCCACCGGTTCGACCATCGTTATTTGGTTCCGGGTGCTGGCAAATGAGCGGCTCCTGGATTTCCTTCTCTTAAGTTCCACTCCTTCTGCCAGCAGGTTTATTTGGCGAGCAAGCCCCAGAGGGATGACATGCGCAATGACCCCTCTCTCGAGTTTCATGTGGACTCCCAAGTAAAAGAGTAGGCTGGAGTCAATGTTCCCCATGAAAGCAAAGGTGATGACAGGGTCATAAAGGAGCCGAGATGAGCTATTCAACAGTATCCGGGCGTTTCCAATAATCCGGCTCGCAGCCCCCGTGGACAAACGTGGACAAACGTTACGGACAACTCCCTCGCCGCGGTGGGGAATTCGTCCGCGCGCATGTGGACTTAGGATCACTTAGAAGGGGAAGCATTTAAATAACAAGCCCCGTGTCACGGCCGGCCTCCACATGGCAGCCATTTACCAGCGTTCCTTCACGTCCCAGCCTCTCCGAGCTCTCGGCCTTTAATCTGGAAGCCAAGCTCCAAGCTCTGGCTCGCGGCCACGCCTCCTCGAACGGATGAATCAGCAAAATGAATTGGCTGTCAGCTGTGTCCTCCAGCGGTTCCAGCTCGCCTGTCAGAAGCGGCAGGCGGCGGGCTGCTCGGTAATACTAACCTTTTCCAAATTTGTCAGGGAAATGATTCCAGGCCACCTTTTGGTCGTGCCACTTGGTGAGAGCCTCTGGGGAAACGAGCATGCCCACGGCCCTCCCTGCCTCCTTGTAGGTGAGCCAGGGCGTCGCACCCCCCCGCCCCCCCGCCGCCCCTCCGGCCAACACAGCTTCCCCGGGCCAGGTCTGCCCATCTCCTGACACTCTGCACGCGTTACAGCATGTCATCTTCACCAGGGCCCCACAGGGCAGGGATGCTCTCTCTAGTCACCACCCAGGGACAGAGACTGACATCAGGGAAGCCAGGCTGCTGGCCTAAGATCTTGTAGGTAAGTGACAAAGCTGGTCTGGAACCAAAACACGACTTTTTTTATAGGACACTGCCATGTGTCCACCATATATTCGTATGTATTTATGTGGTTATTCAGACTGACAGCTGTCTTCTCAAATGCTTCCTTTACGAGGAGTTTTTAAAAATGTTTAGATTTTTTTCCTAAAAATTAAGAACTTTCCATTACTCTCAGGCAAAGCCTCTCCAACTAAGTTGATGGATTCGTTACGATTATGGAGGAGATGAGTTAAGATATAGGTTCCTTCCTAAACGGACCTGTAGATTTCATGCAACTCCAATAAAAAGAAACTCTACACTTTAATAAAACACTGAAAAAATTAAAAATGAAATTTAAAAAAGTCTCAAAAGAAAACAGAATGGGGTTAGTCAGGGACTGGGGGAGGAGGTCAAGCACAAAGGGGATGAGGGAATTTTGGGGGCGACGGAACAGACCTAGATCTTGATTGTGGTGGTGGTTACATGACAGAGCTACACAACAAAGAGGGTATTTTTACTCTACAAAAATTATACCCGAATTACTCTGTGGAATTGGAAAGGGTGATTCCAAAAGTCAAACAGAAGAACAAATGAGCCAACAATGGCCCAGACACTTCTGAAGAAGAATAAGGAAGGGGGGCTTGCCTGGCTAGCTATAAAAGCTTCCTGTGAAGCCAGAGTAATTAAGATGGGGTATTAATGGTACAGAGATAAACTGACCAATGGTACAGAAGAGCCTAGAAAGAGACTTACACATCTGTGAGACTTTGATTTTTGACAGAGAATGTGGGAAAGGAAACGTTGGAAAAATTGTTTATCCATAGGAAAAAAAATGAAATTGGATTCTTAGTCACACCACGCCGAAAAATCAACTCCAGATGGATGAAGAACTGAAATGTCAAAAGCAAACTCTGAAAACTTGAAAAGAAAACATAAGTGCATATCTTTCTGAGCTTGAAGCAGGAAAGAATTTATGAAGATACAAATAATGTTAAGCATTAAAATAGGTCAATTAGTAGGACTACATTAAATAAAAATCTGCCCATCAGGAGACACTTTAGAGGGCCACGACAATCCACGAATCGGGGGACGATGTGGGTAACGCGGGGAACTGGGGAAGGTTTAGCGCCAGAATACAGAAAAACACCTACAAATCAGGAGGAAAACAGCCAACACAAAAATGGGCAAAAGACATGAAAAGCATGCACAGTCATTTCACAGACAAGGAAGCACAGAAGGCCAATAATCGTATAAGGAGACGCTCAAGCTTAGGCCAAGCTCAATGACGAGCACGGTAAGATCTCATTTTGTGCCTGTTTTGTTGGCAAAAGCTGAAAAGCCGGCTAAGGGCAACGAGGAGGAAGAGGAGGAGCCGTGGGATCCGCTGGCAGCACCGCTGTGGAGAACAGTTGAGCGTTCTCATTTGAAGTGGACCCTGCACACAGCCTGCCACCCAGCACTTCCACTCCTAAATATAAACTCCTACACGAGTATGAGCAGGTAAATACAAGCACTTTCTTTCTTTTTTTTTTTTAAAGAACACCCTGTTCATAACAGCTGGGGGGCAGGGAGAGAAAGAGGAAGGAAGGAAGGAAGGAAGGAAGGAAGGAAGGAAGGAAGGAAGGAAGGGAGGGAGGGAGGGAGGGAGGGGAAATGGAAGGAAGGGAGGCGCAATCCAAATGTCCATGAGCAGGTGGGCGGTATATTCCCACAATGCAACACTGTGTACCAGTAAACACAGTGAGCTACAGCAACACATAATAAAACGATGGATCTTAGGGCTGTAACGGTGAAGGAGAAATGCAAGTCCCAGAAGTCCGTTTGCAGAACGACACCCTTTTGATTGTGCTCTAAAACAAAAATCAAACAAACCAAAAATATATCCAGGGAAGTGCATGTGTGTGTGTGTGTGTGTGTGCATGCGTGTGTGTGCGCATGTGCATGCGTGTGTGCGTGTGTGTGTGTGTGAGAGAGACAAAGACAGAGACAGTCAGAGAGAGAGAACAAAAAAGCAAGAAAATGATCGACACGACTTCCAGGAGAGCGGCTGCCCCGGGGGGCACCCGGAGGACGGGGCCGGGAGGAAGAACAGGAAGATGGAATTTATTAGCAGCAGTTTAGTTCCCCGGCTGAGCGGCAGCTTCACAGAGGTTCATTACGTCTTAAACAAACAAATTCTTCAGGTTTTCTGTGGTTTACCTGGTCCAAGTCCTCGGGGCCATTCCCAGGACAGATGGTCTAAGCTGGAAGGTGTCTCAAAGACCAGGCAAAGCTGCTCCAGGTTCAATGTCCTCAGTGACGCGGCGGTGCCGCTGAACGGCATGTGTGGTGTCAGCAAGCGAGCACCGCCACCCCTCGAACCTTCCTCAGGAAGCCGGGCACATTAGTGCCGCCTGGCCGTCTGGCGGCTGAGAGCGGTGAGGTGCGCCATCACCCCGCGCGCGGCGTCTGCGACGGCCGTCCGCAGCGGACGCTACGTTCTCGCTGTCTCACGCTTCATTCTTATTAGGCCAATCGCTCCAGGAAGGAGAAATATACGGGATGCTCCCTCTGCCCGGCGTCCTGTGAGTGTTCTCTTGACCATACACGTAAAGAAAGTGAGGCTCAGACCAAGGGACTGGCCAAGGCCCCAAAGATTCCAAGTGTCTGGGCTAGGATCCAAAGCACACGACATCACGTGCATTGCAAGGGTCCCAGATGGGGTCACTCAGGGCTAACAGAGGGTTAACCTCTGTCTTTCAGGAGACTCAGTCCGTCCATCTCTCCACAGCAGTTCCGCGTACCTGCTGCAGAAGCTGGTAAGCCGGTACGTTCACCCACCAGCAGAAGAGTGGCCCCTGCCAGCTCTGCGGCCGCAGCCCCGCCGCCCTGGGCATCAGCGTGCGCTCTAGCGCTGGGGCCTGCCTCCCGCAGACCCCGGAAGACGGCCTCTCCTTCCTCCTCCCACGCCCGAGGCGCAGGGCCCTGCACCACGGTGCTGTCATTTCGCGGGGTCACGCCACACCAGGGTGACGCCGAATGTTGTTTTGAGTTCACTTGTTTATCTAAATACGACCGTGATAAACACGAGTTTTCTCATGTTCCACGTGCTGCTGACCAGGCTGGGGTGATAACAGACCGGCCATTGCTCCCCTTTTACCAGACAGACAATGGCGGCTCCTCTCTTGGCTTCTACTGGAACACAAACTTAAAAATCTTTAGAGAAAGGAGTTCAAAACAAAACAAAACACCAACACTCGACCCTAACGGTCACTCTGAACATCGTCCTGTGTCTGTGAGTGGACGTCCCCTCCATCGATCGGAGAGAGCAGGCGGAGCCCGAGGCCCGCGCGGGAACGGGGGGGGGGGAGGGGGGGGTGAATGGGTCACGGCGAGCCAGCCGGCCTGGGCGGCGGTGCCCTCTGCTTTGCCCTCTGCAGTCCTGCCCTCCCCTCTGGAGCCAGGCCTTTCTCGAGTCTTGCCGAGAAAGCGCCAGCCTGCTAGGGGGCCGCCAGGCTGTCAGCAGCGGCCTCGATCCCTACTCTTTCCCCGCTCTTAGCCGACAGGCCCGGAGCTCTCTGAGGGCACAGCCGTGCCCTACCGCTTGTAGCGCCTTGGGTTCCACCACGGTTCTACGGCAGGAGGTGCATCTAAGACTGTGACAGGAAAGGGGGGGTAGAAGCACAGCTTCTGTTCTGTTGGCAGCTGGTACCTATCCAAGTGGGAAAATGCAGAACCTCTGCAGTTAAGAGGTCCATGCTGAAGCCTGATCTGGTGCATGAGGGCCCTGGACGGCAAGCCAGGAATTGCTGGCTCTGGCTCTCAGGACGGGCTTCCCGGGGCAGCGACAATCGGTGCACGTTATCCCTCCTGAGCCTCACGGCAACGCTGGGAAAGGCGTGAGCACCGCTGACAGCAGAGACTGGGGAAGCCTGAGTCACTGGGTGAGGACTTGACACCCGCAATTCCTGGCTCCTTGTTCTTCCTTCCATGTACCGGGCATTTCTCCAACAGCCAGTAATTATCTCTTAAGGATTTTATTTTATTTTTTTAAAGGAATCTCTACACCCAATGTGGAGCTCAAGCTCATGACCCGAGATCAAGAGTTCCACGCTCTGGCGACTGAGCCAAATTATTTTTTCAAAGTGCTGAGGCTAAAAGAGTGAGATCCCGAATAGCCAAAGCAATGTTGAAAAAGAAAACCAAAGCTTCAGGCATCACAATCCCAGACTTGAGCCTCTACTACAAAGTTGGAATCATCAAGACAGTATGACAGTGGCGTAAAGACAGACACACAGACCAATGGAATAGAACAGAGAACCCACAACTGGACCCACAAATGTATGGTCAACTAGTTTTTGACAAAGCAAGAAAGAGTACCCAAGGGAAAAAAGACAGTCTCTTTAGCAAATGGTGCTGGGAGACCTGGACAGCAACACGCAGAAGAATGAAACTAGACCGCTTTCTTACACTATACACAACAATAAACTCAAAATGAATGACAGACCTACATGTGAGACAGGAAACCATCAAAACACTTGAGGAGAAAGCAGGCAATAACCTCTTTGACCTGAGCCGTAGCAATTTCTTGCTTGACACATTTCCAAAGACAAGGGAATTAAAAGCAAAAAAGAACTATTGGGACCTCATCAGGATAAAAAGCTTCTGCAAGGCAAAGGAAACAATCAACAAAACCAAAAGGCAACCGGTGGAATGGATAAAGATATTTGCGAATGACCTATCGATAACAGGTTAGTATCCAAAATCTATAAAGAACTCACCAAACTCAACACCCGAAAAACAAGTGATACAGTAAAGAAATGGGCAGAAGACATGAACACTTTTCCAAAGAAGACATCCAGATGGCCAACAGACACATGGAAAGATGCTCAACATCGCTCATCAGGGAAACACAAATCAAATCCACATTGAGATACCACCTCGCACCAGTCAGAGTGGCTAAAATGAACAAATCAGGAAACTACAGATGCTGGTGAGTATGTGGAGAAGCAGGAACCCTCTTGCACTGTTGGTGGGAATGCAAACTAGTACAGCTGCTATGGAAAACAGTGTGGAGGTGCCTCAAAAAATTAAAAATAGAGCTACCCTATGATCCAGCAAAAGCACTACTAGGAATTTACCCAAAGGATACAGGAGTGCTGATGCACAGGGGCACGTGTACCCCAATGTTCACAGCAGCAATTTCAACACTAGACAATGTATGGAAAGAGCCCAAATGTCCATCAACTGATGAATGGATAAAGAAGATGTGGTGTATGTATACAATGGAACACTACGTGGTGATGAGGGAGAATGAAATCTGGCCATTTGCAGCAACGTGGATGGAACTGGAGGGTGTTATGCTGAGTGAAATAAGTCAGTCAGAGAAAGACAGACACCGTGTTTTCGCTACTCACATGTGGAACTGGAGAAACTTAACAGAAGACCACAGCGGAAGGCAAGGTTTGGGGAAAAAATAGTTACAAACAGAGAGGCAAACTGTAAGAGACTCTTAAATACATAGCACAAACTAAGGGTTCATGGGTGCGGGGTGGGGGAAAGTGGGGGATGGGCACTGAGGAGGGCACTTGTTGGGATGAGCACGGGGTGCTGTATGGAAACGATGAATCACAGGAATCTACCCCCAACACCAAGAGAAGACTGTACACACTGTATGTTAGCTAACGTGACAGTAAATTACGTTAAAAAAATAATAAAAGTGAAAACGAAAGTACTCAAGGCCCGTGGAAAAGGACGCACAGAAATAATGAAGGAAGAGGCGGAGGGGACTGGATTCCCTAGTCTCTGCTTCCCCGAGGCCCCCCACGGAGCAGCAGACACAGGGGAGGCACTGGGTAAGAGAGGGCGGCCGGGGACCACGTTACAGAGACGTAAGGCGGAGGGCCAAGCGCCACCGAGTCCCCCCATAACCCCCCATACCGGCCCCCCCCCCAGGGCTCCTCACCTCCGCCAGGCAGGCGGCGCCCCTGCGCGTTGACGAGGCTGAGAGAAGGAAGTGCGCGGGACCCCGGCTCTGCCACCTGCAGGCCGTGCCCGCGACCGAGTTCTCTCCACATCACCCCCTCCGTGAAGCCCACGGCTCCCACGCCTCCTCTCGCCTCCCCGCTCTCTAGTGAAGGCCGAGGAAGTGGCAAGGAAAACCCGCTCTACAAAGTGGAAAAAGGCTGACATGTAGATGGGACATTTACCTAAAACCTTAAAACCCCTCTTACCTACTTAAAAGGGAGGCGACAAAGTCAAGTGGGAAAACCACAGGTTCTGAGGCCACAGAGGCGTGCGTTCAAATCCTGGCCAAACCTTCACTTGCTCCCTGGCTTCTTTTCTTTATCCACACAATGGGTGCATGCAAAGCTTTTTAGCACAGGGCCTGGCACCCAGGAGGGGCTGCTTAAGGAGACTACTGCTGTTAAATCACAAAACATACAGTTCGGACAAAGAGAACGGCGCCTCGGCCAGCAGGAGACGCGGTCGCGCTGACGCGGAAGCAGTGAGATGAACTCACCGCCCCCGGTGCGGCCCGGCGTGCCTGATTCTGCGCTAGTGCCCGGAATTCTCCGGCGTTCGGAACAGGGATGCGATCTAGCAAAACCTCGCCCACGCAAAAGGGGCCCGAGGTATCGACCGTACTCGACAAGTATAAACTCAAGAAGTCGGTAAGCATCATTTTTCAAAACCGGACTGAGGCCAAAATAAGTCCGATCGCTTTCGCGAACCCTGCTGACGACACCGCGGTCGGCTTTACGGACACCCACCTCAACTGCTCACTCGACAAACACGGGCGCTCGAGAATGTGCCGGGCGCTCGGGGGTGGCAGAAGTTGGGGGGGGCATTCTCCGGCCTGAAGAGGCCCCCAGTCCAGAGGAGGGCAGGAGGCGAACAGAGTGGTAGCAAACCCCAGGTGGGTAAGAATCCGGGCGTGAGGCTGTTCGCACGGGGAGGGGCAGGAGGGAAGGGGAGGGGAGGACAACTACCAGCTAGCGGACGGCGCACTGCGAGGGCGAGGGTGCTAGTTGGGCTCGGAGCCCCCGAGGCCTACGCCAACCGCCCGGCAGCGAACGAACGAGGTCACTGAGGAACACGGCTTCCACCAACCAGCCTGGAGGTGCGTTTGTTCTTTTTCTTTTCATGGCTCCTAACTGAAAAGTCAATGAGACATAAATAGAGCTACCGCTTACTGAGTACTTACTGTCTATAAGAACTATGCTAACTGCCTGACAGACAAACGTACTTGGTCCCCGCTTGGTCACTTCTCCGGCCGTCTATTAGTTTATGAATACAGACACTGATGTATTAAATTCTCACTTGTTCATTCATTCATCTGTCTATTCATTCAGGAACAAACACGCCATCTTCGAAGCCTCAGCGACGGGGGCTCTGGGGTGGGTCAGAGACACAGGCCCTGTGTTCGCCAGGAGAGAGCCTGTGTACAGAGCATCACACGTGTGCGGAGGGCTGGAAACGGAGGGGCGCTCTGGGGGCTCTGCGGGGAACTGGTCAGGCCCAGGATGCAGGGACGGTTCCCCAAGGAAAAGACATTGGGGCCCTTCCCTAGACCTGAAGGATGGGAGGGTACTGGGGGTGGGGACTGTGTTCTGGGCAGAAGGGACGTGAAGCGACCAAACTCTGAGTGAGGAAGCGCAGCCCTGACGGCGGAGGTAGAAGACCGTGCAGGCGGCGCCCGAGGAGGGGGTGGAGCGGAGCCCGCGGCCGAGCCAGAGTGAGGGGCACGGCGCAGAGGCCTGGGGCCCACGCAGTGTGCAGGGGGAGCCACCACGGCGTGTTTAGTCAGGGGAAGGGACACGACCTGACGGGTGTTTCTATAGACCACTGGCCCTGAAGGGGCAAGAACAGGGAGAGGAATGGAGACAGCTCAGGGCAAGAAGAGAAGTCATAACGGAACTCCGTGGAACGCCGACATTTGCTCATCGTCCACGTGGGCAAGAGCGGACACGGGTGCCTGGGGAGCCCCCGGCCGAGGAGGAGGGGACCGACCTATGGGGCATGGCGCCTTGTGATTCAAGCAGAGGAACGGGCCAGGGGACTGAGTGACCGAAGCCAGAGGAGGTCACAGGGACCTTTGCAAGAGTGGCTGGGTGGGGTGAAGAGTCCGCTGACGGATGACAGTGGTGGGGCGCGGACACGAGGGGACACATGCAGAGCACTCGACTTTGCAGAAGGAAAGAAACCGTCAGGAGCAAAGGTGAACTGGGACCTTGGGAGTTTTTTGAAAAGGCGGGATTCGGCAGGTGTCTGCGCTGTTGGGAAGAAGCCAACGGGTGGGCAGAGGGACGAGGCTCAGCACGAGGCCCCGGAGAGGACGGGGGTGGCCCAGGGCACGTGGTGAGATCTGCTTCTGGGAGAGGGGAGGTGTGGCACAGAGCTCAGGAGTCGGGGCCAGGAAAGCTGCACTAGAAGTTGGCTGTTTCCTGGGTGGAGGGACTGGGTCTTCCTGAGAGCACTGGGGTGCAGGTCGGGAGGACGGAGAACGGGCCGCGGAGCCAGCTGCCGATGAGAGGAGGACCTGGCCAGGGCCGGCGGCCCTCTGGGCAGACGCCAGCGTGCCCTGCTTCTTCTCTTCAAAACAACCCCACGGGCTGGGCAGGAAATTCTATTTTTACGGACCTCCCTGACTTCGAAGCCATGCTGCTATGACGGTTTTAACCTACCCCTCGCGGCTGTCCACAGAGCAGCTGCTCTAACCCTTAGCCAAACAAACAAACACAAAGGTCTCAGGCGCTGGCCTAACTCCTCCGAAGTGGTGTTGAGGCGTGCGGACGGGAAGAAGGAATCTCGTGATGGACGCGCACAGGAGCCGATCGACTTCCAAAGAAATGTAGAAGTAAGAGTTACTTTGAGGGAGAGGGAGAGAGAGAGAGAGAGAGAGGGAGAGGGAGAGGGAGAGATACACAGAGGGAGAGAGGAAGGGAGGGAGAGAGAGGGAGGAAGGGAGAGAGAATGCCCCCCCCCTTTTATTTAAGACAAACACACAACTTAAAATAGGACTCGGGAAGTAATCCCATACTTAGCAGTCTCGGTGAACCTGACAGACGGCTGAAAGACCTGCGTAATTTACGCCATTCTTCATTCTCCCCGGGGAGAAAATCAAGACTGATGTCTCAACTACGCAGGAATAATTTAAAGTAAAATCAACGATCTCCTAGATTCTGCAACACAGCAGATTTGAAACATTGGATTCTAGACATCAGGAACACTGAATAAATTCTACTCCAGGGAAGACTAAATAGAAATAGTACTTGTCTTAGTTATGCTATTTTCTAACAGGGTGTTTAAGGTCGCCCATATACATCACAAGGAGCCCCAGGGAAAAATCATCGTGGTTTACGGAAGAGTGGCCGTGCACAGAATGTGCTATTGGCTCCCACCCCGAATACGTTACCCTCTATTCTGTGGTGTCTTAATATGTTACTCTTAACACGTGTGCTTTCATCTCTAATCCTCCCTCCCCAGAAGGGCCTTACTGTGAATTGACAAACAGGAGCCCCAGCCAAGTCACCTGCCTGATGGCACAGTGTTAGACGGCAGAAATGGCCAGACCCAAGTCACCGAGGGCGCAGCGCCCCTGCGTCAGAGTCGTCAGGGCTCCAGGGGCGGCGGCGTGCAGGAAGCTCTGAGCTGCGACAGCGTCACCGCCCAACGCCCACCCTGACTGCACGCAACCCACTCGGCTGCCTTCCGTTCTGGTTCTACCTTCTTTTCTCAGACTGCCGTCAACCAGCGCAGACTCCCTGACCCTCCGAGGGGCCCTGATGCGAAGTCCGAGACGCGCCACGGCTCGCCGACACCCACCATTCAAAACGGCATTTCTGTGCGACAGCGTGCTTCGTGTTCTCAAAGGTTTCCTGACAAAAGCACTCGGAGGCCGCGGCCCGCCTGGAGCGGGAGCGCGGGCGGCTGCGGGGCCCTCAGGCCGAGTCAGGTGGGTTCTCTCCTCTGGGCTCGCTCGCGCTCACGGCACCCCGGAAGCCAGAGCCTGACGCGCGCCCCGCCACGAACGTACCCCACACGCCCCGCGACGATACCTGCGGCGGCTGGCCGAGCTGTGCATGGGGTGTTAATCCGCCCCAGGGTGAGTGCCGCTGGGATACAGCGTAAGCGCCCTGTCTTTCCTCTGCTTCCCAAAGCCCGGTTTGCACACAGCCTGACGGGGCGGCTACGTTTTCGGATTCAAAGGGTTCGGAAGTGAAAAGCTTCCAGTCCTGTTTGTTTCCCAGCCAGGCAGATTCGGGTGATGCCAAGCTTTGATATTCACACTTCCATCAGATGTCTCTGCGGGATGCCCTGATGCGGTTTCCCTTTGACAAAGGAATTCACTTACAACTCATGACTCAGCTTATTCATTAAGGAGGAGGGAAGGAGAGCCTGGGGAGACAAGAAAGGCAGGCCCTCATCAGCCAGGCAGGGCCGGCTATCTCCCCTGCAAGGTGAGTCGTCGCCCCGGGAGGGAAGGTGTCAGCCACCAAAAGCCCTTCCCAATAAGGGAAGGTTCCGCGTAAACCCTCGCGGCTCTGTGTGTGGGTCCCGTCGACCGTTTCCTGTCGTGCCACCAGTCGGGCCCCGCTTGGCGTGCTCAGGATGGCACCACGAAGCCACCCTGGGGACCAGAACCCTCTCTCGAGCTCTGCCCTTCATCTCCTCTGCTCTCCACGCCTGCGAGGCGCCTGCGGACGCAGAACATCCTGAAGTGTACTCGCCTCTCCGGCGTCTCCGGGACACCCGCGAAGGATCTGTCACCCCCAGAAAGGTTCGAAAAAATGCCACTGTATCTCACTTAACACAGGCTAGCCACCTCCCCGGCTGGCCCTGGGCCCCCTCTTGGTGGGGGAGGGAACCGGTTCACAACAAAAGGAATGAAATCTGCCCTTCAGATACAGGTTGCCTTGAGACGCTGGAATGCCTTTGTGGGAACTGGCAATGTTTGACCTCAGCAGAGAAGTATCCAAAAAGAATCACACACTTCCCCAAAGGGGAAATCCAGTGAAGGCTCATTTTCCACACCCAGTTTCCGCGGTCTCTGCTGAGATGTGCCAACGACTCGTTTATTTCACTGGGGGGTCCCGTCCGTAGGCGACACGTTAAAACGCTAAGGATTACCAAACATCCCAAAGGGGCAGCCCGAAACTGGATGAGGATTACCGCGATTTCAAAATCCCTGTGCCTTTGATGTTACCAAATCACTGCTCTGCGGACTTCAGGATCTGAGGGAGACGGGTCGCCTCTTCAATGTCTACATAAGTCCGTGTCCCTGTGACGGCAGGCTGCTGGTGCCAACCGTCAGCGGTCGGCCCGACAGCGCTCCGGTCCGACGGGGGCACGTTGGGCTGTCAAAAGCTGCTGAGGCCGACTCGGCGACATTGCCCTCCAGCCAAACTTATCTACGCCCAGGAGAACGAGGGGTAGAAGGAAAGAGAGAGAGGAAGAGAGGGACAGAGGGAAGAGGAGGGGAAGCGGGCGGGCACAGCCAGGGAGAATGGCTTTTCCCACGTGGTAAGCGCTTTCGGGAGGTGGCGCCGCCCCAAAAATCAGAGAACGAGGGCTCCACTGCTCCTGAACATGTGAAGAGCCAGCGAACCTCTCCGCCAGCAGGAGGAGAAGGAAGGTGGTTTGTTTGTTTGTTTTAAGTTTTATTTATTTATTTATTGTGAGAGAGACAGAGACGGTGCAAGTGGGGGAGGGGCAGAGAGAGAGAGAAGGAGAGAAAGGGAGAGAGGAGATCCCAAGCAGGCTCTGCAATGGACAGTCAGCGCAGAGCCTGATGCGGGGCTTGAACCCACGAAGCTGGGGGATGATGACCTGAGCTGAAACCAAGAGTTGGACACTTAAGTGCCACCCAGGCGCCCCAAGGTAGACTTTCTTTCTTTTTTTTTTTTTAAGATTTCCTGCCTCGAGTTGTTAACCTCTCTTAAGTTGTTCTAAATATTCGTTCTGTTTTCTACATCCTAAGGGGAAAGTAAAGTAGATCTTTTTGTCTATTTGGACCTTCAATGCCAAGTCCAACTGGTAGATAATGGAATCAAATCTCACATTTAAACACAGTTAGAGGCACCGCGGTGGCTCAGTCGGTTGAGCGTCCGACTCTGAATTTTGGCTCGGGTCCTGATCTCAGGGTTCTGAGATCCACCTCTGCACTGGGCGTGGAGTCTGCTTAAGATTCTCTCTCCTGTCCCTCTGCCTCTTACCCCTGCTCGTGCTCTTTCTCTCTCTCTCTCAAATAAATAAAATCAATCAATAAAATAAAAACATTTACATGAACAAAAAGAAAAAAGAAATTAACAAAATAACTACCTACTTAAATAAATAATAAAACCGTTTACATGAAAAAAATTAAGAGAGTGTCAAGTGTCATGGCATCCCTACACTTCGAAGTAATTTGGAATGTTCTGTAACGTTTTTTATCTTAAAATTCCCAATGACCCAGGGGTTTCCTGCAACGTCAAAATGCTCAAACACAAATTGGGAAACTGGAAAGCGGCTTCTGAAAATGCTTGGTAGCGCAGCACCCATGGGTTTTAAAAAGTACCCTCCATTTACCGCTCCCTAGAAAAACACTACCGTCCTTTAAACGCTACCTCTGAGGCCCCACAGCGGGGGCCGCTAACACAAGCCGTCCCGATTGACGGCACGACAACTCCAGCAGGTCTGTGTAGTGGCTGACCTGTGCTCACCCCTTCTTTGCAGAGTACTGTGTTATGGCTGTAGTGAAGAAAGACAGGAGTGTGTGACAGCGACTTCTCAGGGACCCAGGGGCCAAGCTCCACAAAGCACATTTTCTCAGCGCGCTCCCGGACGGCGCCCCGTGCCCTGTGTCGGGACGGGCAGCAGTCGGAGGCCCTCCGGCCCAGGAGAAGGGCTAGCCAGGCTTGCAACTACGGCCCCCGGTGGCGTCGTCCACAGCGACGCAGCAGCGAGGACGTGCAGGGCTGCAGGCCGCCACTCCGCACCGTGCTCAGTGAGACGGGCCACAGGCCTGAGTCGCAAACGAAGTGACGCTGGGTGTAAATCAAACGATAAATAAATTCAAAAAAATTTTTTTTAAAAATGAAGTAATGCTGACGACTATACACAAAAGAGCATGTTTTCAGGAACTAATTCCCCTCTGGACTTGATTTGGGAGTCAAACTGTCCAGCTTCTATTTTTAAGAGATATGCGAATGACAACAGAAGAGATAGCGAACGCTAAAATGCAGGCGGAGGCATGAAAAATACAGACGCCGGCCTGCGGCCTGCAGAGTCAAGTTCATCCGCTGCTCCACCCCGAGCGGCCAGCCCGGAGCTGACGGAGGGCTCCTTGGTGCAGGAGGCAGGAAAGACACCTCCGCCGCCCCACGTGCCACATTTCATCAGGGCAGCGGGAGCCCCGGTGCCGGGCTGGCCGGAAGGCTGTGTCACGTGCGCTCCCGAGCCCCCCTGCGCGATCTCTGCCCACACGCAGCTGGGGGCGGAGGGGGAACGCCAGGAGCGGCTGCCCGAATGCAGCCTCGCTGATTGGGCATGTTCTTTCTCTCTTGCCAAAGAGAGCTCGGGCAGAGGCTGTCCTTGGTTCCCTGGAAGCCTTGACTAAAGGCTGTCTGGATTATTTAAGGAAAGAAAAACAGTGTGATCGCTTCATGGTTGGAGAGGCTTTACTAAGACCGTACGCACAGAGCGGCCGGGTGGGATGGGTGTGCGCGCTGGGGCCGGGCGGTTCCCGCTGGACCGAGTGACTCCCCGCACTCCGCCTCCCCGGACAACTGTTTCCCTGGCTTTCAGCCGAGGTGTTTTCTGCATTCAGTTCGGGACAAGCGACCGGCGCTGTGCGGTGGCAACAGTGTGCACGCGTGCGGGGTGGGGGGCTAAAAGTGAAGACTGCGTTCGTCGAGGTTACCCTTTACGATGACCTTTGGGGGCACCTGGGTGGCTCAGTCGGTTAAGCGTCCCAACTCTCGGTTCTGGCTGAGGTCATCATCTCCTGGTTTTGTGGGCTTGAGCCCCGAGGTGGGCTCTGAGCTGATGGCGTGGAAGCCTGATTTGGATTCTCTGTCTTCCTCTTTCTGTCTCTGTCTCTCTCTGTGTCTCTCTCTCTCTCTCCGCCCCTCCCCCACTCACGCTATCTCTGTCCCTCTCAAAATAAATAAATAAAACTTAAAAAAAAAAAAGAAAACAAAACGCTCTTCGGAGGCGCCACGCTGGCATCGCCCTGTGACTGCCCCCCCTGCAGGGTCAGAACACACGCTGCGCGTCTCCTCCTCTCCCACGCCAGCGGCGGAAGACAGCGTGTGCGCCAGGACCACGCCACGGAACCCACTCGGGACAGCGGGCCGCCCGCTGCGGGCAGGGGGGAGAACGGGTGTTCGCGGGGCAGAAGCAGACCCGTAGCTCCCATTTCCTCTCCGACTCACTTGGATGCATGCTTTCACTGAGCGGAGGGACCAGTACAACCCGTCTTGCTGCGGAAAACAAAAACAAAACAAAACAAAAAACAAAAACAAAAAGAAAAAAAAACCTTCTCCAAATGATTAAGTTTGACTGTTTGAATTCACTCAAGCTTAAAATTGTTACGATGCAACTGTGGCTGGAAACCGAGTGACTCTACACTCCACGCCTTGTGCCTGTCCTCTGACCACACACACACCCCGGCCAGTTCTCGGAAGACACCCTGTGTGGCCGGTGCCGTTCCTCCGGGAGAGAAGGTCCGACGTGGCCACTTCTCTCTGCTCCCGCACAGCCCTGCGCCTGCGGACCTATTACAAGCCACCCGATAAGCAGGGCTGAACTTTCCCGGAGCGCAGATTTTACTGGAGCTCAGGAAGGAAAAGCTGCATAACGAATCTGGTCATTTAAAACATTTTAATATTAAAATAAAAGATATGTATTATAGAGTGGAATTTTTTAAATTTGCAAGAAGGGTTTAAATAAAACACGAGACGGCACAGAAACGCCAACTCCTTCCTGCCCCTCACCCCTCCTTGCACCCGATGCCCCTGAGCGTTCTTCCAGGCTCTTCTTTGGTGTTAGGGGTATTTACGGAAGTTTAGGATTGTAAGAACGGCATTCTCCCGCAGAGGCCCTTGGGAATAAAGACTGGCTGGATGAATGACCCATTCTCTTTGCTGTGACGGTGCGCTCTCGCGGTTCAAATAAATCTGTCCGGAAGGGGTTCTGACCCACCCCTGGTGCAGGCACGGTGGAAGGTGAGAATCCTGTCCCGCACGCTCACGCCCCGGCCCTCACTGACGGGACAAGTATTTCTTGGCCCGGATGAAGGGGTTCCCTTGCATCAGGCGGCTCATCGGTCAGCCCTGGTATAGACCAGGGCCTGGGGGAGCTGTGAGCAGCAGGGGACACGGGCACCAGAGCTGCAGCTGACACCTGCTGAGACCACACCCTGTACGGTCTGCGCCGCTGACGCTACCCTCACCATATAGAGGAGAAAACTGCAATCTGTCGACTGACCTGCCCAAAGTCTTGCAGCCTATATAAGGCAAGGAAGTGGCATTCCCAGGCAGGGCATTCAGCCACTCTACCGACCAAAGCAAGGCAGCTGCCACGCGCCGGCCACCTACCCTAACGGTTCTCGGAAGCGAAGGACACAGGGCCATGCTGTCAGCTCTCTCTCTCCTTCCTCAGCAGACAATCCACGGACTGTTAGTGAAGGTTCTATCTATGTGAGAAGGGGTCTAAGGACGCTCATATCTTTTGACTAGTAACTTCCCTTTTACAAAACCAGTCCATGAAAACAGTCTAAAACGAGGACTGATTTTTTTACGCAGGAAGATGTTTGGAGAGCAAAATGTATATACATACGTTTAAGAAACCATGAACAGGGGCGCCTGGGTGACTCGGTCGGTTAAGTGTCCGACTCTTGGTTTCAGCTCAGGTCATGATATCTCATGGTTCGTGAGTTCGAGCCTCCCATTGGGCTCTGTGCTGACATAACAGCACCTGCTTGGGATTCTCTCTCTCTCTCTCTCTCTCTGCCGCTCCCCTACTCATGCTCTCTCTTGCTCTCAAAACAAATAAATAAAACTTAAAAAACAAAACACAAACCACCTAAATGTTCAACAGTAGGATACAAGCTAAACAATATGCTACTTATATTCACTAGAAATTATGCCTTTCAAAGGGATAATAATCGAACGATAAATAAATAAATTCTCTGGCTAGTTATCTGGACAAAAGGAACTTCTAGCTCACGGGTGACAACACTGATACCCTGAGGCACTATTTTAGGCACTGAAAATATATTTAGAATAAAAATCTCTGCCCTTCTGGATGGTGGTTATAGTGGTTATATGGGAATGTTCACTTTGAGAGAATTCATTGAGAAGTACGTGTATGACACATGCACTTTTTAAAAAAAATTTTAAAGTTTATTTTGAGAGACGGCATGGTGGGGGGAGAGGCAAAGACAGACAGAGACAGAGAGAGAGGCAGAGAATCCAAGTAGGCTCCATGCTGCCAAGGGCAGAGCCTGACATGGAGCTTGAACTCACGAAACCATGAGGTCATGACCTGAGCCAAAACCAAGAGTCGGACCCTTAACTAACTGAGCCACCCAGACACCCCAACATGCACTTCTT
Organism: Paguma larvata; assembly: GCA_030068075.1. Classification (NCBI taxonomy): domain Eukaryota; kingdom Metazoa; phylum Chordata; class Mammalia; order Carnivora; family Viverridae; genus Paguma; species Paguma larvata. Next base: position 120,025,419 of record CM057825.1, on the reverse strand, counting down.
TATACAGATGTTAAACCTCAATTAAAAAAAAAAGTCATGGCTTCATGGAGGTTGCATTCCAGGGGAAGAATGCAGACACTAGGGACGCCTGGGTGGCTCAGTCAGTTAAGCATCCGATTCTTGATGTTAGCTCAGGACTTGATCTCAGAGTCATGAGTTCAGGCCCCACATTGGGCTCTGCGCTGGATACGAAGGCCACTTAAAAAAAAAAAAAGAAAAGAAAGAGTGCCTAGGTGGCAAGGTTGGTTAAGCATCCAACTTCAGCTCGGGTCATGATGTCATGGTTTGTGGGTTCTGACAGCTCAGAGCCTGGAGCCTGCTTCGGATTCTGTGTCCCCCTCTCTCTCTGCCCCTCCCCTGCTGGCGCTCTGTCTCTGAATCTCAAAGGTGAATAAATGTTAAAAAGAAAAGAAAAGATTAGAGATACTAAAGAAAGACTTGGAAATACACCATGGATGAGTAGTGCTTTGGAAAAAAAGGAAAGTGCAGAGTGCTGAGATGATTTTACAGTTTTAAATGACACAGTCAGAGAAAGGCTCCCTGACGAGGGGGCAAATAAAAATACAGAACGCCCAGTTACAGCTGAATTTCAAATAAGCAACACATCACTTGTTAGTAATAGTACATTCCATATAATATTTGAGACACACTTATTTTAAACAAAATCCGGCAACCCTAAATATGTGTCATTTGAGCAAAACTCATTCCTATTAGATTAAATACTTCAAGCTCCTAAAGAAGATGCCAAAGGTAGAAACCATGACAGAATAAATTAACAGCTGTTACTACGGAAAAAGGCAAAGCTTTGGCCTAGTCAAAGAGACCTATATGAAGAAGTACGCGACAAACTGCGGTAAACATTTGAAAAACAAAACCCAGAATTAATTAATCTCCTTAAGTGTCTGTTTCTTCTGTGAAATGAAGGGGGAAAATCACACCTGTGTTCCACAGAGTTGTGAGGAAAACTTGGGAACAGCGTCTACTATCTAGTAACTAACGGCTCACCAAGGATTAAAAATAAATCAAAATCTTACTGGAAGTGTACTTACAAATCAGTAAGAAAAGCACACAATTCTCAAAGTAAGAAGAACCAATCAAACTTTTCAAAGCAACTCCGGGGCCACTTGGACGACACGTACACGGAACGGATGAGATCCCTGCACAAGTCTTACCTGTGCGAGCTTGTTAATCACAAAGAGGGAGGGCTACAGCGGAGAGAGAAGGTCACCACTAACCAGCCCGCCTACTGTTACATAGGTCATAAAGGCACACGCTGTGGCTGAGAACACGTCACCTATGTAGGCCTCACGCTAAGAGCTCTTCCTCGGACTCTTCTCATGGGACAGATAAAGCCATACCGAGGGGCCCGGCAGCGAAACGCCCACTGGTCCCAACTCTCGAAACATGTCAACGTTATGAAAGACAAAAATGGGCTGGGGACTTGTTCCAGAATAAGGAACACTGAAGAGCCATGGTGACTAAACGCATGATTTTGACTGGCTCTTTTTTTGATTCATGTCAAAAAAAGAATAAAAAACCCTAAGAGAAGTTAACTGGGACCTAAACATTAGATCTTGCCAATATCATGCATTTCCTACAATGAACATAAAATATATCCACACACACAATGATATACGTTATTTTGTTATGAACATGCATGTATATGTGTGTGCGCACGTGTGTGCATGGAGACTGAGAGGGACCTAAAGCAGATACGTCAGAAGTTGGGGGAAATTAGCAAAACCTAACCAAAATAAAAAGCATCAAATCCAGCTGCAAGGAACACAAAGAAAGAAAGAAGATACGTCTCTCCTCAGTAATCAAAGAACTCCTGACAATGTTTCTAGAAAAACTAAACCCCTGACACAGGATGGACTATAAACCGACAGGACACCTTTGCACGGGGCGGTCTGACGATAGGAGACATTCTGATTTGTAAATCTTTTGTAAAACCAAAAATCGTGTCACAGATAGAGGCCAAGTGACACTCCAGGGACTCAGAGTTTTGCATTTGGAGTTTCTTCCTTCACACAACATTCCTGTGCCCAAAGAGCTCTGAGGGTGTTACTGACAGCATTACAAATGAAACACAACTTCGAAATTCCGTGATAACGATATTGTTGGGTAAATCATGGTAGATCGACCTGATGACTTATTTAACTAATGCAGTCACTTTTCAAAGAGCTTAAATGACTTGAGAAAACTTCTCCCAACTGTTACTGAAAAAAGTAAAACCTGAAGTTCTGTATAGAGTATATTCTTTTTTTTTTCTTTTTTTTTTTTAACGTTTATTTATTTTTGAGAGACATAGAGACAGAGCAGGAGCAGAGGAAGGACAGAGAGAGAGGGAGATACAGAAACCGAAGCAGGCTCCAGGCTCTGAGCTGTCAGCACAGAGCCCGATGCGGGGCTTGAACTCACAGACCGTGAGATCATGACCTGAGCTGAAGTCGGCCGCTCAACCAACTGAGCCCCCCAGGCGCCCCTAGAGTATGATTCTACCCACACAAGATAAAGAGGCAAAACACGGCAAGAAAATATGCCTGAATGGCATCATGATTAATCCTAGGTTATTATTATTTTTATTATTCTGTTGGTATGGTGTGTGTCTACTCGATTTTCTGTAATTAGCATGTATTTGGGGCGCCTGGGTGGCTCGGTTGGTTAAGCTTCCGGACTTAGCTCAGGTCATGGTCTCGCAGTTCGTGAGTTTGAACCCCACATCTGAGGTCTATGTCAGGCTCTGTGCTGACAGCTTGGAGCCTGGAGCCTGCTTCGGATTCTGCGTCTCCCTCTCTCTCTGCCCACCCCCCAGTCATTCTCTCTCTCTTTCAAAAATAAATAAAACATTAAAAAATATTGATAATGAGCATGTATTCAAATTTTTTTACAAGTATTTTTAGGGTCAGTCAGTTAGGCATCCGTCTGACTCTTAGTTTCAGCTCAGGTCATGATCTCAAGATTCATGAGTTCAAGCCCCGTGTCAGTAAAGAGCCTGCTTGAGATTCTGTCCTTCCCTCTCTCTCTGCCCTGACTCTGCTGGTGGTATCTCTGTTGCTCTCAAAGTGAATAAATCAACTTTAAAAATAAATAAATAAATAGGGGTGCCTGGGTGACTCAGTCAGTTGAGCATCTGACTTTGGATCAGGTCATGATCTCACTGCTCGTGAGTTCGAGCCCCGCATCGGGCTCTGTGCTGACAGCTCAGAGCCTGGAGCCTGCTTCGGATTCCGTGCCTCCCTCTCTCTCTGCCCCTCCTCCTCTTGTTCTCTCTCTATCATTCAAAACATTAAAATATTTTTTGTCGATAAACTATTTAATAAAAATAAAAAACAAAAAAAAAAATGGGCATTCTTAAACGTGAAACGTAGTGAAATTTCTGTTACTGTAGTTACCCTCTCAGATGACCTGAAAGCTGGGTGCAGGAAACACAGGCTCATGTTCCTGCGGTGCTGTCCTCTGAACTAACTAGGCGAGAGCCCTATTTAAAAAGAAACTTTTTAACTGATCGTGGTATAGCGAAGTCTCCAAAAATTATAGAGAAAGGTTATGAGTAAGTTTACGCATATTATTAATGTGCTGAAATGCTAGATACGCAAAAGGACTGATTCAGTGCCAGCCAACACCCAAATAAACGCAGTCTCAATATCTTATTTAATAAATTTGGTGTTTGGCTGTAGCTCAACCTCAAAACTCCTAATCGAGACGCAACCTAAATTCCACACACAGTCCGTTTCACTAGTGACTACTGACTGGCTTAAGAGATCACAAAGCAAATGGAAATCCCTCATTCCTTTCTTTTTTAAAATTTCTTTTATTTTTTTATTTGGGGGGGAGAAAGAGAGAGAGAGAGAGAGAGAGAGAGAGAGAGAGAGAGAGAGAGAGAGAGAGAGAGAGAGAGAGAGAGAGAGGGAGAGAATCCCAAGCAGGCTCCATCTTAGCACGGAGCCTGACACAGGGCTTGATCCCCTGACGGCCAAGATCATGACCTGAGCCAAAATCAAGAACTGTAAGCTCGACCGACTGAGCCACCCAGGCGCCCCTCTGTCATTTCTGAACGTATGCAAATCAATAGCTTATGTTGACAATTTCTACCATTTGATAGAATTTAAAAATTACTCTTAGAAGTATATTGTTCTGAGAATAATAAAATTATTATGAGAATCCAGGAGGTAAAATTCCCAAAGAATAAGCTAAATGACAAATAAAAGTTATTCTGAAACCGTATGTAAAATTTGCCATAAAGTAACCGCTTAGTGGACTTTGCCTCCTGAGACTGACCTCTCGAGAAAGCCCCCTCGGCGGAGGAGGGAAGCCCTCCCAGGAGGCTGCGAGCCGCCCCAGGAAAGAAGTAGACCGCGGGTCCACCTGCTCGTCGGACCTCACCGACCGGCCCCCTCGTCCATCCAGACGAGGACACGGCCGCACAGACGGGTCCTCGGCCTCCTTCAGGAAGCTGGCCGTGCCGCTTCCCCGCGGAAAGAGCAGTGCACACTTAAGAGCGGCTGAGCTGGGAGTGGCCAGAAGGAGAAGAAAAGGCTTTATTCAAAAACGAGGATTGACCGCATGATTCGTTAGTAAGTTTCTCTTCAGCTAGAAGAGACTATTTGGAAATGCTGTCGCAAATAGTAAAGCAGCGGAACCACCGATCCTCTTGCGTGGGAAGGAATATTTGGGGGGTGAAAATTTTAAACTCTTAACTCCACCCGTCACGTACGAGCTAACAAATGAATATCGAATTAACTCTGATTATTCTTGTTATGATTTAAAACTCACAAATATGAAGCTATAATACTTGGCCAAAGATCACAATATCTAAGAGCACCTGAAAAGCATTTTTATTTGTAATATTAACTGAAACATGTGTTAGTGCAAAATGTATTAAAGCAAATTAGAGAGTTTTATAGGTGAAGCAACAAAAAAACAAACAGAGGCCTACAGAATCTAGTGTTCCCAGCAGAAATTCTTTTCACAAGAAAAAGTACACTTTTCGGGGCACATGGACGGCTCAGTAGGTTAAGCTTCAGGCTTTGGCTTAGATCATGGTCTCATAGTTTGTAGGTTCAAGCCCCGCATCAGGCTCTGTGCTGATAGCTGGGAGCGTGGAGCCTGCTTTGGATTCTGAGGCTGCCTCTCTCTCTGCCCCTCCACCACTCACACACGTGCATGCACTCTCTCTCTCTCTCTCAAAAATAAAATAAAAAATTTTTTTGAAAAAAAAAAAAAAAAGACAAGTGCACTTTCTAACCCTTGCAGGGGTGGGAGGGTGGATCATATAGAATTTTCTACTCTTGAAGCAATAAACTCTTTGGCAGCAACTTTCATTAGTAAGGAAGAAGACGGTTAAGTGTCCTTGTTAGGTCTGGTCCCTAAGAAATAGGCTTCGCTACTCTCCAGAGTGGAGAGAGACAATTTACCGTACTAATACAGTCCTAATTTTTCTATCAGTAGACAGTTCTAAATCCTTATCCAGAGCCAATAAACAAACAAAAACATCCCAACAAAACAATGACAGAAACAACTGGCAGAAACACTTATATTCAGAGAAGATTCCCAGAGGAGAGCCTGAGTGGCTCAGTCGGTTAAGCGTCTGGCTTTGGCTCAGGTCATGATCTCACGGTTAGTGAGTTCGAGCCCCGCGTCGGGCTCTGTGCTCTGAAGCCTGCTTCAGATTCTGTGTCTCCCTCTCTCTCTGTCCCTCCCCCCGCTCACGCTCTGTCTCTCTGTCTCAAAAATAAATAAAACATTAAAAAAACAAAGAAAGAGAAGATTCCCAGATATCCAACGGTTACTAATTTAACCTACTTGGTATTGCCACGGGGCAGTGTCAGCATGTATGCAGCCTAAGACGCTCCCCCAGAGGGGAGAGGCAACAGAGGGGAGAGGCAACAGCAGACGGCTGGGGCTATACTCGTTTGCGAGGAAAAGAAAAGGTCAGGGCCCTTTCCAAACCGTGGGGGTCATAATGAGTTTCACCAAACAAATTTCAACAGAAACTGCAAGAAAAGACATATTCTCCTAAAGCTATAAACTGCTGCCCAGGGCAACTCCTGATACCTCTCATACTAGCTAATTTAACCAGTACTGTGTTTTTCTATCATTCTTACAAATTCTAGAAAAAAATGAAGTCTGGGTAAACTATCTACTTAGGGATAATTAAGTCCCTGTGTAGGGATATAAGTCCCCACAAATGATGTAGGGATTTATAAAAATTCACTTTTTTTAAGTCTACTTATTTATTTTGAGAGAGACAGAGTGCATGAGCGCATAAGCGGGGGGAGTGCATAAGTGTACAATGAGAGACAGAATCCCAAGCAGGCTCCACGCCATCAGCGCAGAACTGGATGCAGGGCTCAAACTCGGGAACTGTGAGATCACGACCTGAGTCGAGATCAAGAGTCAGACGCTTAACTGACTGAGCCACCCAGGCGCCCCTAACAATTCAGTGTTTTAAAGCGCAAGAAGAGGGATTAATCTGCATGATCTGAAAAAGGTGATCTAGGCAAGGAAATAATGGCTTAGTCAAAATGACAAATAAGGAAACCCAAACCGACAGCCGGACGTAGCGCCCGAGTCTATCATTCTGCTTTTCCAAAGGCCAGGGGAGGTCGCTGCATTTTGAGCCCCGCGCAGCGGAAGCACAAGGCATCAGACCGTGCGGCTGCCGCCCCCTTCGTGACGCGGTGTTCAGACCACGCTTATTATGCAGTCGAGCTTGCTCTTCTGTTATGATAAACCAGGCAGAAGGAAAGACAAGGGAAGGAAATAAACCCATACGAAGAGCAGAAAAGGTAGAAAAGAACCAAACCACAAAGAGAAAAAATATGTTCACCAATTTCAAAAGTGCTGAAGGCCACCCGATCACGAGGTTATATAATAAAGGTACTTTCTAGATCACTTCTCATTTCCAAGAGTCCCAAGAACACACAAAACTCAGATCACAAACTCTTACTCTTATTTTATCTACAATCTCTATCTAAAATCTGTATTTCCTTTAAGCTGTACGTGGGTCTTCCCTTATACATTAAAAAAAAATGTTTTTTAATTCACTGCCGGCTCAGACCATAAAGCACAGACCTTGCTTATCTCCATGAGCTAACACAGGACAGGGTGATAAGTCCAAGGTCCTGTTATCTTTTAAAGGTCAAGGATGAAATAGCTCGGCCAGCCCGTTCTGGGGACACAGTCTCTACCGTAACGCCCTGCTCGGGAATGAATGCTGTTGGTCACAAGGGAGGGGGAAAGAGAGTCTAGACGTATTAACACATGTATATTCCCGTTGCTGAGAAAACCCCAAGCCACATCCTATTTGACGGTTCTTAAAAAAAAAAAATTTCTTGGGACGCGGTCAAGCAACAGATGAATTACAACATGAGTCAGAGCGGGTAGCTGATAAACACCGCATCACACATAACACAAGCTTGAGTCAACGCACTGAAATCAAGACAAAACTAAGATTGAGATCTCTTGGCGCTCGTGTACCTCTGCAGTTACTACATTTAAGAGAGTCAAGATGAGCTCCATGGACCCAAAGGGTTAAAAGCATCCAAAAAGTAAGTCTAAAAAAACCTCCAGGGTCTAAAAATAAGTGATTTTCTTTTCTCCTTTCGGAAGCATGAATTTAAAAGCCACTAATTGTGTGCAAATCCCAGTAAAAGACAAATAATTTTGTCTTCCATTCTGCGGGGAAGAGCTGGCGCCTGGCCGGGCCTGGGCCGAGTGTGGCGCGAGTCGGCCCCTCACCCGTCCTCGCCGGTCCGCCGGGGCCTCCGTGGAGGGGAGGCAGCCCCTGACTTGCCCCAGCGGAGGAGCAAAGGGGGCTGCGGCCCGGGCTCACACGGGAGGAAGGCCAGGCTCAGGAGGCCCGCACGAGTAACTGGCCGGCATCACACGTCTGGTAAGAGCCGGGTCCCAGGAGTCACGAGGGCCTGTCCGCTCGCTCTGCCTTAGTGACTTGGATGCTCTTTTCCATCCACACGCATCTATAAAACTTGACCTTTCCAAGTGAGACTAGCACTGAAAGCAGCCATATTAAAGGGTTTTTTTTTTCCTTCCCTTTTTTAATCTTACGACTAAAATAAATGCTTCTCTTCCAGAAGCACTTAAAGAGTACTTTCCGAACTTGAGCAAATGCAGTGCACAATTAAGAACAAAAACACAGTACTGTCACCTTGCTAGTACATCACGCGAACGGGAACTATTTACTGTACGAATGTTCGTTTTACCTGAGGGCTCTCAAAATCGCTGGGAGGAAACCGTTCGTGGGCCATGAGGAAGGGATTCCATCGTGAATCGCTCTAATTCCACGACGGATTTACTAAACCTCCTGTGATAGACCGTGCTGTCCAGGCTGTGACCCGGCCGACGGGACTGTGACTGGTACGGCTTTCAGGAAGCGCGCCGAGGCAAGCCTGGAGCTGGGCCCGAGGGGCTGCCCGCTCGCCTCGCCCGCTCCCTCCCGGGGCTGCTCTGGCCTCCCTCCAATTCCTTGACCTGAATGTGTCTGCCTCGCTCCCTCTGGCCACCGGGCCTTTGAAAAAGGTGCTGTCTTTCTGGAACACTCCGCGCCCCGGGCACAGAGCTCACACGCCAGTGTTCCATCACTTTTTAGTTCAAAATTCTCCCTCGGAGAGAGGCCCGTCCCGACTGCCCTGGACTAGCTCTGTGTCCCCGGCTCTGCGGGGACATACGGCACTTTCCCCACTTGGACTCAGTGAATTCCTCTCTCCCGCTAGGCCCCCAAAATTCCATGAGGCTGGGGCAACTGCCGCTCACCGCTCACTGTGCCCTCAGCACCGAGGGCAGTGCCTGCACGCTTGCGCTCAGTCAGTGGAGCTCTGCGAGCCCAGTGTTCAACCCATTCTAGCCCAGGGTCCCGTTCTAGGCTCCAGGCAGCTTTCCTGCACCTTCGGTTCTGATAAGGGGAGACGGACGTGGGGGAGGGCGCGCAGGCAAAATGGAAACCCCAACAATCGCGGCGCTTTGGAGAACAATAAGGCAAGGAGGCCGGTGGGGATGGAAGAGTTACTCTCCAACGGGGTGAGGCGAGGCAAAACATCACGAAGAATTTTTGAGCCATGATTCACAGGAGCCGAGGTGAGAGTGTGAGCCGCTCAAAGGGAAAGACGATTCCAAGCGGAGGAAGGAGCTGGAGGAGTGTGCCTGGAGCAGGCAAGCACACAGGGGGCACTCGATACGTGCCGTTCTGCACAAATGAGACGGCGCAGAAGAGCTCCGTGAAGGGAAACGGTTCGCGGTCACAGCTGTCGGGGTGAAGCCAAGTTTTGGCCTGAGCATTCCTCTGTTGGGAGTAACCCGTCACGGGGTCCGTGGCACAAACGTCTTTACAGGAGGCCCAAAGCCACACTCACCTGCTCCTTGCTCTCCCCTCGGACCAAATTCGTCCATCGTCCAATTTTTTTTTAATGTTTATTCATTTTGGAGAAAGAGAGAGAGAGAGAGACAGAGCATGAGTGGGGGAGGAGCAGAGAGAGAGGGAGACACAGAGTCCAAGGAAGGGTCCAAGGCTCAACCGTGAGATCATGACCTGAGCCAAAGTCGGTGGCTTAACAGACCGAGCCGCCCAGGCCCCGCTATGTTGGTCAAATTCTAAAATACATACCTGCTCCTGACTCTCACTGTTCAGACACAAGTTAAGACATAATTTGGACCCGCGGACTTGCAGCTGCTCCCGTCCTTTTTTTATATTTTATTAAAATTTTTTTAATGTGTATTTATCTCTGAATGGGAGAGACAGGCAGACAAAGCACGGGCAGGGGAGGGGCAGAGAGAGAGGGAGACATGGCATGGGAAGCAGGCTCCAGGCTCGGAGCTGTCAGCAGAGAGCCCGGCACGGGGCTCGAACCCACAGACCGCGAGATCATGACCCGGGCGAAAGTAGAATGCTTAACCGACTGAGCCACCCAGGCGCCCCTCGCTTCCTTTTTAAACAATGGCCCCAACAGAAACACGAAACAGGCCGTAACTGGCCTCAGGGAGCGAACTCTCGGGTACGCTTCGTGGCCATTCGATCACTGCATTGACGAGTGAGCTCCAGTGTGTGTACACAAACACGTTTTACTGCCAATTTAATGTTTCTTCAGGGGTTTTAGTAGTAAAAAGAAAAAGAAAGGAAAGCCAAAACGCGTAACAGAAGAGGACTGTGTTCAAATCCCACGGGAAGTTATTACGAAGAAGCAGCGGAAAAATCATCCCTGCGGCCAGTGAGAGCAGGCCAGACAGACACGCCTGCAAAAGAGAGGGAAACTGAATCTAGTATTCTGAACCGAACTGAAAGCATTTAAGACCATGATCTAATACACGAGGACAAAATCACAAGGAGAAGAGCTCGGAAATGAGGGGACGGTACTCAAGAGAACAGAGCTCAAGAAGGAATGAGACACGAAAGGAGTGCTTTTACAGATGGAGACGAAATCAGAATACCGAGGCAAGTAAATGCAATGTGTCTTAAGAGAGAGATGAAAAGGAGGACACGATTTAAACCAAAAAGAAGAGATTCAAATTGACATGAAAGAAAGTGACACAGAAGACAGATGTTAAAAAAAAAAAAAAAAAGACCCAAACGGGTTTGCATTTGCACAGACAAAAACAAAAGCGATGGAACAGAACAACGCGGGAAATTATAACACAAGACAACTCGGCTGAAATAACCAAAAAAAAAAAAAAAAAGACACAGTATTTCCTGTACAGTGAAAGGACACACGTTGGGGCGCCTGGGTGGCTCAGTTGGTTAAGCATCTGACTTCAGCTGAGGGCACGGTCTTGCAGTTTGAGAGTTCGAGCCCCGCACCAGGGCTCTCGGCGGCCAGCTGTGGAAATTGTGTCAGATCCTCTGTCCTCCTCACTCTCTGCACCTACCTTGCTCAACCTCCCTCTTCAAAATTAAATAAACATTAAAAAAAAAAACCTATTTTATTTAAAAAAAATTTTTTTTTAAATAAAGGACACATTGCACACCTGGAAGGCAGATCCCAAACAACTAGACTGAAAACATATCCTAATAAAACTAGTGGACATTAACGCGAAAGATCTTTTGGGCACCCGATCAAACAGAATAAGTCATTTAGAAGAAAAAAAAAAATCGGAATGCCATAACACTCCAGGAGAAGCACTTTAAGCCAGAAGGAAGTGGAATACCATATTCAAAATACTCAAGGAAAGAATATTTGAACTCTTCTAAATACAAATATGTATCTAACTAAGCTGGCTTTCAAGTATATAGGCTATCAACAAACCAACAGGCCAGAACTCCGGAAGCATTTTTCCCACGACTTCCGAAAAACCGTATTAGAAAGTAAGTTTCAGATAACCAAACCGAAGTCGTCGGAAGTACTAAAAGTGAGCACTCCATATTCACCTGTCAACGAAGACTAAACGGTGGCTATGAGGAGACAGTGTGGTGCCTACTGGCTGTTTGCTCGGACAACGCAGAGACAGTATAGCTACTAGAAAAAGAAAGCAAGGGAGGGCATACGAGACGAGCAGAAAGAGAGGGGTGCCTTCCCTGCAGTTAGCAACGGGGAGTAACAGGGTATTTCTTCGAATCAGATACAGGGAGGGGAGAGGGAAGGCAGGGAAAAGGAAAGATTACTGGCTAAATTTCAATACTGCTCACTGTAGGAAACCAATAGACAATGACTACAAAGAGACCAGATAAAAATATTACATAGTGTTGGTGGTGGCAGATTATAAAATAGCCAAAAATTCTGCCCTCTTTTTATTGTACACCCTAGGCAACGTGGCTTTCCTACTCCTTCCATCAAGAGTAAATTTACTTCTCTCTCATGAGACCTGCTTTGGCTGAAGGTATATTAACAAACACAGTGCACACAAAGGGTACTAAGAGATGATAACGCAAGGGGGTGCAAAGGAATTGTACAGTGGCATTAGAATACGCAGCCCTCAGAATAAAAATGTTAAGTTGCTCTAAAAAAAAAAAAAAGAAAGAAAAATAAACAAAACCAAAAAATATACCGATTAAAGAAGAAGAGAATAAATACAATACACCATAAAGAGAAAGACTACCCCTATAAAAGACTTGTGCCCATACACATATAATATAAAATGATAGAACTGAGGGGGCTTTCAAATACTATCAGATTGTACTTTCTTCAAGGGAGATACTCTAAGCTAAAAAGAAATGCAAAAAAAAATATTAAACTCTTATCAACTGTCATACTGTTGGTGAATGCATTGGTTTTGTTATTCTGAGCCTGCTGGGTATGTACTATGGGATAAGGCAAATGAATAATTGTAAGATATTCTATTTCTACCATTCCCGGTATCAGTGAGAACCAGGGTTCTTGGTATAGGAGAAAGAGAATATACATGTAGGGCAGAGAGAGGTTAAATTAAAAAGAAAACAACAACTGTAGTCCTGATGCTGACTAAGAAATATCAGGTTGAACTCATGATGTGTTTTTATCTGAACGAGAGAGAAACAAAGAGAAAATAGATTTTCTTAGCTCTATTAAAGGCTCAGAAACTACGACCAACCGAGTACTGTCAGGCTGACTCTCACGCCCAGATAGCGGTCTTGCCACAGTATATTCACGAAAAGTAACCAGACCTTCTTGGAGAAGCGCTGATTCCAGCCCTGGGGCAGAAAATGCACAAAATACACCTTGGAACATCTTGTCATGTCACAGGGCAAGCCAAAAGGACTCGGCCGACCTAGGGAGGCTCGCGCTTGCACTGGGTCGCTAGCAAGTGTCAAACTGCGACCTACTGCATGACACCGAAGATGCTTCGATGTCATACGGCCGCGAGTTCATAAGGCTACTAAAACAAAGTAAAGAATTCGCTGGTCACCCCTGCAGAATTCTAGTAAATCAACTCACTTTTTCAATAAGCAGGAAACAAAATGAAAGAATCAAATACATATTCTGCTTTTCCTATACCAACTGCACGCCACACGGGAGGGAAGTGAGAGTTTCTCTTTACAGATGTATCCCGATGAACAGGAAAGGAATGCGAGGATTACAATACTGCCATACAGCAACTGCTAAGGACACGATGCGTCTAGGTTAAAGAGGAGGACAGGAGAGTACGGAAAAGGACACAAGGGGACACGATCAGTAAGACCAGGACTGCAGGAAACTGCAGACCCCGCCTCCTCAATAAGGGAGAGGAAGACCCTCTGAGAGAGACCTGCAGGTTAAGAGACGTCCTAGACATTGCGACAATCACGGCGTGCGGCCCTTACGTGGATCCTGACTCAAACAGAAAAAGGAAAAGTCGTATTTGTGAGACAAGTGGAAATTTTAACAGTAAATGAATATTTGATGTTATTAAGAACTTACGTTTTAAGAACAACGATAATATTGTGGCAATGTTGCAAAAAAAAAAAAAAGATTTTGTCTTGAAGACATACACAGTGGAATGTTTTTTTTTTTACCAGTGAATACGATGTGGTATCTAGAATATGCTTCAGAGTAAGACAAAAAGGGAGAGGGTGAGTGTTGCAGAGATGAAGCAGGATTGGCCGTGGTAGGGGCGGAAGGGGGAAGGGGCGAGTACTACGAGGATTCATTAGGATAGCGTTCTGTCTTTTCTGGGTATTTTTAAAAGTTCTCTGCAATAAAAATTCACCAGAGGATGCCTGGGTGACTCAGCTGGTTAAGCATCTGACTTCGGCCCATGTCATGAAATCGAGGTTTGTGAGTTCAAGTCCCATGTCGGGCTCTGTGCTGACAGCTCGGAGCCTGGAGCCTGCTTTCGATTCTGCCTCCGTCTCTCTCTGTCCCTGCCCCACTCACGCTCTCTCTTTCTCTGTCTCTCCAAAATAAACGTTAAAAACAAAACAAAACAAAACAAAAAACAGTTCACCCAAACGGACAACCAGACCACAGGAGTCTCTGCCCTCCCCTCCTCATGCCCCTCAGAGAGCCTACGTGAGTTTCCTGTGGCCCAAGACTCGCCATCGTGCTGGCCTCTCGGAACTCTGCTGCAATGCGTTACCCTTCGGTTTTCCAGTCTACTTCCCCAGAGAGCTTAATGAGCTAAGGTAAAAGATTTGTCAGAACGGCATTTTCGCTTCCGCTGCTTTTCAGCTCTCCCAAGAGCTGTTCTAACAACACACTCTGGCAAACCAAAGCATTCCCTTTTCTTTTTCACATGCAAAAGGAAAATAGAGCACTTGACACGCAACGGACCACGTTCCTCTAATTTTTTTCTTTCCAGAATAATCCAGACGAGGCCTAAGCATCGGCTAAGACATCTTCGGCTTAAGCCAGAATCTGGCTCCCTAGGAACCTTCGCTCTCGTGGGCATTAGGAGTTCAAGCAACAAATGGAGCCCACGCATGCCCGAACTCAGGCTTTCATAGCTGCCTTCTGAAAGCAAAGCAGCATTGCCAAAACATGCGACGGCCGCAGGTCCTAGCGCCCCTTGATCCTGCAGCAGGGCTAACATCCGGTGCGTGGTGAAATCTGGACAGCGTCACGCGTCGGTAAGTGAGCCCACGGAACCACTGGAGATCGTGCACGCCAACAGACAAACGCGGCCACGGTCCGCTCGGAATCCCTGTTGGCTATCCCCGAGGGGCTAGGTCAGAGGTAAAAGCTGAGCAGGTGAAAGCAAGAGAAGCCCGCCCCAGCAGCGCTGGGAGACCCACGGCCACAGCCATCACTTCTACCCCGTGAAGAAACGCACGGAGAGCGAGGTGCCATCAGGGAGGCCGGAGGAGCCGACGCGCGACGCGGCGCTCCCTCCTCCCACCAGAAACACACGGGAGTGTCGGAGGACGCAAACTCGCGGTCCCCCTCCAAACGTACAGCCGAGCTAAAAAGACAGAAAAGGAAATCCTCAGGTGTCAGAAAGAAGAGAACGTAACGCCAGGAGGTGAGAAGGAAGCAGCGGAGGCGGTCCTCAGAGGACCGGACGTGGGTGGCGGTCCCCGCGCCTGCAGCCACACACGGACCCAGAGCCGGGGGCAGGCGTGTGGGGGCGCGAAGCCGGACCGAGGGCCCCGCGGCGAGCTGGGCACACAGAAGAGCTGCCCTCTCCCGGAGACTAACCAACTGGCCCGGAGAAGTGCCAACCAACACCGCCCCTGCCGAAAGCCGCAGCTGGGAAGAGGGAGAGCAGAAATCACACCTCGAGCCGCCTCCACAAGTGGGTGTTAAGAAAAAAGAAACAAGCATGATAAACAGTAATGATAAATCGACCAAACTCACCATTTACAATCTTTTTAAGTTTACTTATGTATTATTGAGATCGAGGGGGGGGGGAGAGGGAGGGAGAGGGAGGGTGGGAGAGAGAGAGAGAGAGAGCGAGAGCACACAAGCTGGGGAGGGGGAAAGAAAGAGAGGGAGACACAGAATCTGAAGCAGGCTTCAGGCTGTCAGCTCCGAGCTCAATGCAGGGCTCAAACTCGCCAACTGCGAGATCATGACCTGAGCCGAAGTCAGATGCTCGACTGACTGAGCCACCCAGGGGTCTTGACCACATGCACCATTTAAAAGACAAACATTCTTGGGGCACCTGGGTGGCTCAGTCAGTTCAGCGTCTGACTCTTGGTCTCAACTCAGGTCATGAGCTCATGGTTTGTGGGTTCAAGCCCCGTGTCTCCAAATGTACAGCCGACACTGACGGCGGGAGCCTGCTTGGATCCTCCCTCTCCCCCTCTCTGCCCCTCCCCCAAGCACTCTCTCTCAAAAATAATAAACATTTAAAAAAGATTTAAAAAGCTGGGGGTGCCTCGGTGGCTCAGTCAGTTGTGTGTCCGACCTCGGTTCAGGTCATGATCTCGCGGTTCGTGAGTTCGAGCCCTGCATTGGGCTCTGTGCTGACAGCTCAGAGCCTGGAGCCTGCTTCAGATTGTGTGTCTCCTCCCCCCCCCGCCTCTCCCCCAATCACGTTCTGTCTGTCTCTCTCTCTCTCTCTCTCTCAAAAATACATAAACATTAAAAAATTAAAAAGTTAAAAATTAAATAAAATAAATAAAAGACAAACATTCTTGGACTGAAGAGACGCAAACCTGCATCTATACGTCACTCACCAAAGACAAAACGCACGGCCAGAGCAATGCAGAAAGGCTGAAGGAGCAGGGACGAAGACATCCATGGCAAATACTAGCCTAAAAAAGCAACAATGATCTGCTAGCAACAAGTTCTATCAGACAAAATTGGGTTCAGGACCAAAACATGAGGCAACAAATCACTAATCAGAAGAACGGTATTCAACTATCCACAGCAAAAACAGACAGAATTACAAGACATAACCAACCATGTCAAAACCACCGTGGGAGTTGAAAAAAAAATCCCAATTATAAATTCATAGATCAAACAAACAAAAGTAATTAGTAAATAAATAAAAGGTTAGAACTACATATTTAACAAGCTGGATCTGCTGGACATATGGAACCCTACACTTCACAGTTAGAAAATTAATACCTTCTTTTCAAACACGCTTGGAATTTGTATAAAAATGAACCAGGTCATAAAGCAAGATTCAACCAATACCATAGACTATCTTTTCTAAAGTTTCTTTATTTATTCTTAAGAGAGAGAACGTACACAAAAGAGGGGCAGAGAGGGAGAGAGAGAATGCCAAGAAGGCCCACACTGTCAGCACAGAGCCCAGCTCAGGGCTCGATCCCACGAACCATGAGATCATGACCTGAGCCAAGATCAAGAGTCAGACGTGTAACCAACTGAGCCAACCAGGTGCTCCTAGACTATCTTTTTTTTTTTTTAAAGGCAGAGAGACAGCGTGTGTGCACTAGTGGAGGAGAAGGGCAGAGGGAGACAGAGAGCGAATCTGAAGCAGGCTCCCCACTCAGCGCGGAGCTCGACCTGGGGCTCGAGTCCATGACCCTGGGATCACGACCTAAGCGGCAATCAGGAGCCGGACGCCCAATCGACCGAGCCACCCCAGTGCCCCCACCCAAGACCATCTTAACCGCAGTCTCTAACACGAGGCGAACAGAGCCAGCACCTCCGTGGTGAGCACTGGGGTACAAATTGGAATACTCTCCACCTTCCGCCCCATTTCTCTGAGCCCAGAGCAGTCCGTCTCCCAGCTAACCTACCGTGAGTGTTGCATACACGAAGACAGGGAACCGCCACAGGAAAGGCTGTGTGTTCGTACAGTACAAGGAACGGTCATGACACAATACCAAAGACAGAGCAGCTAACCACGCGAGGACGACAACCCGGCCCGGCCCCAGCGTCTCCTGGGAGCGACGCAGGATTAAGGAGCCAACAAAGGACTAAGTCACTCAGGGGCGGCCAGGGACAGCACAAGGAGCTGGTTCCAACCTGTGAGCTTCATTTAAATTCTCTTTCTTCCTCAGCCGAAGACACATAAAACAGTTCAGGAGCTGTTGTTTCCCCAAGACAACTACGAGTTCTGGATTCTTTTGTTTTGTTTTTCCTTATCAGTAAGCTCTCAGAGAAGAGCCGAGGCCTGAAGGCAAAGCAGTGTATTATCATAGCCCGGGTCTATCACCGCGGTTCAGATAATCAAGATTCATCACCAGGTACACCTTCCTGTCCACACATGCATTATGAAGAAAGATCTTTACTCCTAGAGGCAGCTGCTCGCTGCTGCTGCGAGATGGCAGCCTTAAGAGGATTCGATTTATCAAGATAAGAAGCCAAAGATCAAGCTCCAACATAATCACTTTTCAAAACGCGAGCAAGCGTGGCAGGGGAAAAGTGCCCTTTATTCAAAGTAGAAACCCAGGGAAAATTCAGAGGAAGGTCTTTAAATTTACTTAAAATGCTTTCCTGAAAACGTCTGATCTCCGCTTACATGTAATTTCGCACGCGTCATTCCCTTAAAGTGTCTCTGAAGTGATATTAAAACCGATTCTCAGCTGACTGTAACAATTTCTCCGGGGAGGGAACACCAACGAAATACGGTCAGCAGTGGCACCGTTCAGAGCCCGGCCTACGGCTGTGAGGTGCATCTTTCCTCGGTCAGATCCATCAAATGCTTCTATTGCCAGACACCGTGGTTGTATTCTATGTACATACACGTATATATATATATATACACCCTCTCGGTACACCCCAACCAGGACCGGCGACAGCAAGGGAGAAAGATCTAACTTCCCGAGGAAGGACAAAAAGGAGAACTTACACAGTGACGGATTTTAAAACAGTCTACGGTAGATATTTTCCAGAACAAGTACTGCTCCCTCCTCATTTTCTAAAAAACCAGCACACGGGCGTCTTGAGGCATCCCCTGGTTTCTGCTCGCCTGACGCTATCCAGAACACGTACAGATCATCTCATCACGGAATTTCAGTCTGGAGACCCCTGAGGAGAGCTAAGTTCCTAGGCCACTCTTGCTACTGACGAGGAAGGACACGCACCGAGGGAGACGGGCTGTCCTTCGCCAAGAAACGAGCCAGATGACGTCCTCCGATCTGAAAGATAAGAATGAGTCTGGAAAATGCGGGAAGCCGGGCCTGAGGATGGCCAAGTCTTGCCAGTGGCAGCAGTTAGTACTGATAACGGTCCCGGCAACGCAGCGGTCACAGAAGGGGCAACCCCTCCGAGACAGCACGGCGGGGCACCCCGTCATTTTCGGACGGAGGCCGGGTGCACGGACACCCCACTCCGATGAATGTCAGCGAGCCGTGTCTGCGGCACGGGTGTCGGGGTGGGTGAGCGAAGGGGGCGGCGTGCTAGCTGGGCGGTCACTGGGGCACGGGAAGGTCCAGCCGGGCACGCCCGTCACCTTCGCTGCTGCCTCTCCTCGTCACCGCCCACCTGCCAACGGGGCCCGCGGGCCGAAGCACAGGCCGGAGCTGCGCGGTGAACCCAAGCGTCTGATTAGCGTGGCGGTCGTAAAAACAGCACTTTCCTTAACCGTGGACTCCACGAGGGAGAGGGCCTCGCGGTACGTGTGCAGAGGCGAGAGAAGACGGACTACCGAGCTGGACGCTCCGCGTTCTCACTTTGACTGCAACCCAATTTGCTACTTGCTCCTTTCCCAGCTACCTGCTGAAGGAACTAACGGAACCTTCCGCTGCGTTTTACTCTTCTCTCATCTCAGCCCCTTCCTTTCTCCAGGGGCCAAGGGACCAGGTAAAAGGAGCCTGAAGTCAAAGGGCTGGCAAGGTAAAGCACGGAGCCGTGCTTTTGCCAAACCTCACCCCGCAGCGGAAAAGTTAAGGTAGAAACCGATCAGAGGAATGACCCAGAGAAAGAAGGGATCAAGCAAAGAAAGACAACCTCATCTTTGATGAAAGTCAAACTCAAGGCACAGAAGGAAAAGCACAGAACTGCTATTTGGGGCGCCGGGGTGGCTCAGCTGGTTAAGCCTCCAACTCTTGATTTCAGCTCAGGTCATGATCTCACCGGTTCATGAGTTCAAACCCCACATCAGGCTCTGCACTGAGAGTGAGGGGCCTGCTTGGGATTCTCTCTCTCCCTCTCTCTCTGCCCTGCTTTTGCTCTCCCTTGCTCGCTCTCTCAAAATAAATAAACAAAACTAAAAAGAATAAATAAATAAAAGTACAGATATTCAATACACAAATAAGTTTAATCTTGATCCTCTAGCTATATAACTGTAATTAAAAAAATTTTTTTAATGCGTTGTTTTATTTTTGAGAGAGAGAGAGAGGCAGAGTGCAAGCAGGGGAAGGGCAGAGAGAGGGGGAGACACAGAATCTGGAAGAGGCTCCAGGCTCTGAGCTGTCAGCACGGAGCCCGACGCGGGGCTCGAACTCATGAGCTGTGAGATCATGACCTGAGCTGAAGTTGGACGCTCAACCGACTGAGCCCCCCAGGCTGAGCCCCACGACTGTAATTTTTAAAAAGCAACCAAAGTTGTAATAAATTGAGGATACAGCTCGATGTTCTCGTCTCAGCAAAGGAAGACCCTATGTCTCCATCCGCCTAATCCTCTATGGTGCTGCTGGCGAGTGCGTGTGTCACCCGTGAGACCGCGTCACCGAGACGACCCTGAGCTCCTGCGAGGCGAGAGCCAGGACGCTCTCCCGAACAGGTACGTGTCTTTGAAAAACAAAAAGCAGGGCGCCCAGAAATCCTTTTCCCTAAGGGCTCTAGGCTGAACCCCCTGAAAGGAGGAGAAAGGAAGGCAGAAAGGAACAGTCTCTGCGCCACTGCTCCCGCGGAAAACCGGGGTCAGGCTGCTTCGAGCCCTTCGTTCCCTCTCCGTCAGCCAGTCGACACGCACTCCTGATTTATGCGAGCTTCTGTGTCCAGACACCTTACTTGATAAACTCTGCTGATCCCTTACCATTGAACTTGCTAACAACGGCACGCCGCCTCGCGCCTGGACAAAGCGCGTCTGACGCCCGTATGTTCTCCAGAAGGCAGGCCCCGGCCTTCTCGTGCCCAGGAACACTCGACGGCACCTGCGCCCCGTGCCGCGCGGCCGTCTCCCAGAGCAAGATCAACCGGCCGAAAGCACCGAGATGCAGAACAGCAAGGACACTCTTCACGGTCTGCGAGCTGCAACCGGAAGGCAGAGCGTCGCCTCGTTCGACCGCCACTGGGGAGCGCGCGCGTCGGGCGACGAGAATTTTCGGCGCTCTGCGCAAATCAGCGAGTGACCGCAGAGGCTCCGGGAGTGCTGATTTTGAGGTTACAAAACAATGTTAACGAGTAGGTGGATTCACAAACACAGAATCTGTGCAGACTGAGGACTGACGGTATTTTAGGGACCGTTCCCAGACCGGCTACCCAAACCGAGTCTGAGGACAAATCCACGGGCCGACCCCAGAGTGATCTCACAGACTTCTCTGTGTCTGGAGGACCCTCCTGCTACGGAGGAACCTGCTCGAGAGCTAACGTCCGCCCAGGAGAGCGGAGCCGGTAACTGTGAGGTGGACCCTGCCAAGAAAGCTCCGGGGAGAAGCCCTCACTGCAAGGATAAGGGGTTCATCAGAACGGCAACCCAGCAGTCGGGAGCCGCGGCCTAGAAAAGGAAAGACAACTAAAACTCACTGTGGCCACGGTTCAGGGCTTTTGTTTGAAAGGCACAGGCTGGAGAAGCTTCTAACTGGAGTCCCTTACAGCAGCGAGTGCCGCCTCACCGGAGGGCCACGTCGACCTGCCGCCTGGCGAACACCGAGAGCTCTGTGCACGGTCTCCGCGACGCTGCAGTGCACACTTCTCATAAAATCGAGTCAGCGATGTTAAGTTAAGGTCTGGATTTCTGAACCTTAAGGTGTGAGTATCATTTCATGTCTGAATTAATCCGACGTCCCTGCTGAGGGGTGACACGGGGTGGGGAGCAGTGCACCCTGCCCAGGCGGCCAGCGCCGGGCACCGTGTTGGGAACATCGCCTTCATGAGCTCCGTCCGTTGTCCCCAGCCCCGAGTGGGGGATGTGCCCGTCGTCCTCTCGCAGCTGGAGGCTCAGAGAGGTTACGTCAGGCACCCAAGATCACGCAACGTCACTCCCAAGTCCGTCAGCCCGTCTGGGTTTCTCTCGCGTGGTTAAAATAAGTTGAGAGACGGCTCACGTATTTCAAGCCGAACACTACTTCGGTGCTCAATTAAGTACTGAACTGCGCAGAGTATTTCTTGCAAATTCATGATTCATGAGTTTTCGTCTAGGTACTCAGATCTTTTCCAAAAAGAGAAGAGGAAAAAATGTGTTCCGTCCATGGAAGTGGCCTCGTCTCTGTTCAGAAACCTTCAAACCAAATCACGGAAGACTGCACACGGATCGGATTCATGCCGCAGGAGATCACGGTGAGGACGTGACCTCCAGCTGACCCACGAGCTGGCTCCGGGCAATCGGAGGATCCTCGCCCCCTACCCCGTCCTTCCCGGCCTACCGTTCCCACAGTGAGAGCTGTTCCAAGTACGCAGCCTTGAGACAGTGAGGTGGCGCTGCGGGCATCTGGGCAGGGGACGTGACTGAACCCCGCGAAGGGCTCTATATAAACTTGGAAGATTCTGGCTGCAGAGCAGAGACCTATTTGTCCTGTGGCACCCAAGCCCAGCCTCGCGAGCAAGTTCCCTTATTAAACCTACTGCCTACCCATCTGGGGCGGCCTGCCTCTTTCTTCCGTCTCCCCTCGTCCTCTGTGAGCACAGGGGCCAGGGTGCACACCCGCACGGCACCCAAAAGATGTTTTCATTCTGGCTCCGACCGTGTCACTTTACCCCAAGTGCAAAGGTGGCCCCGAGCAAGCACCTTCAAACAGGGCGCCCTGCGTCAGGCTTCTCGAGCCCCGGATTCTGAAGGTGTGGTCCCACGAATGTTCCTTGCTGCCTGTCTGGTGACACGCTGCCTGAGGGGTACACTGCACACCGCATGCTCAATCTGTCTGCATCGCTGAGCGTGAATAAGCATTCGGCCGACAGGTTGTACGTGAAGAGGGACCGGGGGATTGGCTGCCAGCCCGACAGCGCCATCTTCTGGCTGGCGAAACGTAACGAAGACACAAAGTCCCCTACGGAGTTAAAAAGCACTTCAACGGTTTGGCCATTAACCCAGAAGGGTGGCAAACTAGAAAACTTAGCTTTCACAAAATCTGAACCACGTCAGTGGTTGAGTAAACACCGTAAAAGGCCAATCTCGGCCAGAAAAAAAATTTTGTTTGTTTGTGGCGGGGAGAGGGGCAGGGGGAAGGGGGGAGAGAGGGAGAGAGAGGGAGGGAGAGAGAGAGAGAGAGAGAGAGAGAGAGAGAGAGAGAGAGAGAGAGAGAGAGAGAGACAGAATCCTTAAGCCAACTCCACACCCAGCTCGGGCCAATGCGGGGCTCCATCTCACTACCGTGAAATCACGACCTGAACTGAAATCAAGAGTCAAACGTTCAACCGACTAAGCCACCCAGGCACCCTGAACAGAAATCATTTTCACCAGAGGTCCCAACTGGTTGTCATTCCACTTTTGGGAACGCTAGAGCCCCACCCAGCCTCCCGGCTCTCCCGCGCTGCAGGACCAGTCATGCCGCATGAAAGAAATTCCTTATCTCGTCCTCAGAGTCACACCCACACGCCACTGGGTGTCCAAAAAGGCCTTCCGCTGCCCACACGCCAGGCTGAAATGCGACGGGGCCAGCAATCGAGCAATCGGCACCAAGGCCGTCAGAGTCTGACCCTTTCCGCCCCCGCCTCCCGCTGGTGCCGGACGGCAGGAGGGAAGCCTCGTCGTCTCCCACAGGTCCTGACAACCTGAGAGAAAGACGGAAGCGCCAGTGTGCCTTCTGTGTCCCCCCAAAGTATAGGGCTCCGCAGTACCTCGTGCTGGAGACGGACCCGGGGCCCGAGGTGAAGGGGATGTCCTGCCACGTGGCTGCTGCCACCGCCACAAAGAACCAGACCAGGAGCCCCTGTCGGTGGAGAGACCCGAACACCCAGTCTCTGCTGCCCCCAGAGGCCCCGCCAGCTGGCTTCCAGGCCTGCCTTCTCCAGCGCAGTGCCCCCGCCTCCTGGGCAGGAAGGCCCTCGGGTGTGAGCTGCTTCCGGGTTTCACTTGTCAGGTAATGACATCTGTCCTCCTTCCACAGGGAGGCCCAGGCAAGGGGGACGGAGAGCAGGGTCCGGCGTTGAACCGGTGTATCGCCCTCCCGGTGGGAAGCCGGGAAGTCTCCTCCTGGCCCCTGGGGATGGGACGTAAAGGAATGAACATTCCTCCCAGGTGCTGTCCCCACGAACCCCCGGCCCCGGACTGGGCTAGAGACAGGAAGCACCGGAGGATCAAGACCTCTGTCGGTTACCCTCACTCTCTCCCCCACTACCCACACCCGCTACCGAGCTCTGCGCACGCGGCGGTCTCCTGAAGCGTGTGAGTTCAAAGCCTGGTGACCAAACCTGCAGTGATTTCGTTGTATTACAACCTGGTACACCTACGTGTGTATCTGCATCTACGGATTTATACCTGAAGAAGACTGCATTCAACAAAGCGAGCCTACCTTTATTATATGGGACTCGCTCTGGAATTTTCTAAGCCCTTCCTTTCACACAAATGCCGCTCAGGGGCGCCTGGGGGGCTCAGTCGGTTGAGTACCTAACTCTTGATTTCGGCTCGGGGCGTGACCTCATGGCTCGTGAGACGGAGCCCTGAGTCCAGGTACTGCGTTGACAGTGTGGAGCCTGCTTGGGGTTCTCTCTCTCTCTCTCTCTCTCTCTCTCTCTCTCTTCTCTCTGCCCCTCCCCCACTTGTGCATGCACACACTCTCTCTAAATAAATAAACATTTTTTTTAATGCTGGTCACGCTCACTAACATGATTTCACAACCCGCGGAGAGAGTGAGAAGCACCGTCTGATGAACTCTGTCGCCGACATCTACTCTCCCTCGGCCCTCTAGTGCTCGCACGCGCCTCCCTCTCCTCCGCGAACCCAGGGAGCACACCCAGGCCTCTCCTCGGAGCCGCCCCGGCGTGGCGCCCGACACCTTCCCAGATGCAAAGGCGGTAAACTAACAGCCTCCCACAGAGCCTAGTCTCCTGAGACAAAGCGCGGGCGACAAGAGTTGGCTCAGCCACCTCCCCTTCCCCTGAACTCAAAACACCTGCCATCCGCAGGCCCTCGTTCGGTCACTTACTCCCCACCTTGACTCGCTCCAGAAAGGCTTCTGTGAACATTTAACAGTTGATCAAAAGAGGGACCCGTCAAGTGGGACCTTTTTTTTATAATTCTGTTTGCCAAGGGCTAATTTTCATGAACTCTAAAATGGGAACCGAAGCGCGCCGTCACCAATCCTTGGAAGCCGGCGGCCCATTTATTACTCTGGGTAGCATTTACAGATGTGGCAGCTTCCCAGATAAATTCAGTTTGGCCTCCGTCTCTTCGAGAGGGCTACGAGCTAGAGTAAACGCGAAAACCACCCTTCTAGACTTTTAAAAATAAACAGAACTTGCTTGAATATGTCCGTCTATTTCTGACTCGGGGCTCCAACGCCACCACACACATATGGCAGGGTGCCGTGGCGGGGGGGCGGGGAGCCAACTCCGACAACAAGCGGGCTTTCCAAAGGCGGCTCCCTGCTTGGTCGACAAACTTGGCACTCAACACCTGGAAATTCCTTCAAAAGCCCCAGACTTCTAAAAGAAAACTAGTCAGATGTGGTATTTTATTTTTAAAACCTGATTGAATTAAAACGAAACAAAACAAACAAAACAAAACAAAACAGAGAGCCAACACTACAGCAAGAGGTGTACAAAGGATCAAATTCACAGTCCTATTTGTAACACACAAATTCCGTGCTTCCCCCTTCTCACTTCCCCTCTGGCCGTTCCACCACGCGGACCCTCTGCTCCTGCTCTCCGGCCAAGCTGTCTGAGCCTCCGTGTCCCAGGCTACCCCCCACAGTCAGCGCCGGCATCACCTGCCCCAGGAAGCCTTCCTTGCTGACCCCGTCTGTGTCTCCACGCTGGGCGGGGCGGGTTCTCCCCCCATCGTGGCGCTGAGCGTGCGCAGATGCGCTAGCTGTCTAGATACCCAGTGGCATCATCAGACTGTGAATTCCTTGAGAGCGAACTATTATTTCATCTCTGTTTCCCATCTACATTTAGTCCCTCCATTCTTCAACAGTAGACCGGCAAATATTTACGCAAAGATGAACACTGCAGATTTCAGAAGAAAACCGTCTTGTTAAAAACTGTGCAACGTAACTTCCTAATTATCCTCCTCTCTGTTGTTACTGTAAACAACACTAAACACAGACGTGTAAGGTGCCTCACGACATACAATGACAAGTCAACAAGGCTCACACACCATCTGAAAATATAATTATAAAAATGCACACCTGAATGTGACCCTGTCCATGCTTGAAAGCGATACACTTAGTCTGGAAATGAACAATTACCAAAGTCAGCAGACGTCCTGTAAGTAGTTCATATATGTTCTTTTTGCCGTATAATATCCTGTAATAACTTACTTCCCTTCCCTTACTAACTATATGATAATAAAGGATGTGTGTGTGGAGAGAAAAGAACTCAGCTTTAAACTTTTCTTTTAATGTGTTGTCTTTTCTACGCTCCCTTTCCTAATACCACAGCAATTTGCTCCCTGGCCTGTGACGCAATTAGCAAACGAACCAAGGGGCGCCTGGGCGGCTCAGTGGGTTCAGCGTCCCAGCTCCTGATTTCAGCTCAGGTCATGGTCTTGCGGTTCTTGGGACTGAGCCCTGTGTGGGGCTTATTGCTGACAGCACTGAGCCTGCTTGGGATTCTCTCTCTCCCTGTCTCTCTAGCCCTCCCTCACTTGTGCTGTCTCTCTCTCTCTTTCAAAAATAAATATAAACTTAAAAAAAAAAACAGATCAGTACCTCACATTTCTCCAATTAATATGTAGATAGGACAACAGCCATTCCTACTAGTTGGACAGTGTAATATAAAGCCTTATTACTAAACAGTTATTTTAAGCAATGTTTCCTTCTTATAATCATACAACCGGAAAAACACTAACAATTAGATACGCTGAAGTGGGGGGTAGAAGTTAAGGGAAAAACCATGGTCCGAAGTGCCAGGGCCACCACCACCATCAATCGTAAGGTATTTAACACTGCAGTTGTCTAGCAGTTTCTGGTACTTTTGCTCAACACAATGCAGTGACATTCGGCCTGCTACTAGAGTGATATGCGGGCTTCTTTCCAGGACAAACAAGCAAAGATAGGTTGTAAAAATACTCAACAGCGGAAACATTACCAACGAATATCGCCTATCAAAAACGTTTCATGTTCACCCTTTCGGAGCAGCAATTTAAGCCAAGAAGTTGACGGGGGAAATTTCAGAGAAACTAATTCCATAAATGTCAGGATTAGAAAAGAGATACATAAAATAACTACAGTCAAACCGTATGGAGGAACCACTCTGCCAGCTGTCGGAGTTTCAGAAGCAAAACGTTTCCCTTTGCTGTGCTCCTGCACACATATAAAAAGCCAAATAATAATGTTTGAGTCTTAAATTTAAATATTTTAACACATAAGTAAGACCCGTTAGCTCTAGAAAAGTCAGAAAACGAAAAAAAAAAAAAAAAACCCACAACACACAATAAAGTAAAACTACCTCTAATTCTATCACCCCAAGAGGCTCACTGGTGACATTTTTAGGAACAAAATAATATTCTGAATCAGCCATTGAAGTGCCCCCAAACATTTCACGTATGCCAATTCCGATTTGCTACAACCAGATTTATTTCATTTCTTAAAATAATAAGGTTGTAAAATATGGAATCGCGGATGAGAAAACAACGCAAACGCGTAAAGACGGGCACGGCTAACCTACTTCATCAGCAGTTCCCTATTTCTGATGACAAGAACACAACCCCAAATGGCACTGGAAGCCTCTCCTGAGACACAGCGTTTACACGGAGTCCTCAAAGTCAGTCTATCGGGGGCCTGAAAGCAATCGGGCAGATCGGCCTCGCAGCCTGAAATCTCCTGCTACCACCACCATTCCAAAAATGTACCGAGAGTGAACTACAAGTACGGCGCTAAACCAGGCATGGTTTAGTATTCTGCAAAACGTTCAATAGTATGTACGATAAAAATAACAACGAAACGTACAACTACAGTCAGGGACACACGGAATTCTCCGAGTGTATAAAGGGACATGTCCTATCCCTGGTCATACAGACTCGGCACGTCCAGATAAAGATGTCAATAGAACTAATCTGTTAAAATGTCAATGAAAAATCCCAGTGGGCTGTTTGACTGACCCTTACCAAATGATTCTAGAGCTCAATCAAAAGAATAAATAAAAGCTTAGTTTGAGATAGGAGTCGAGAGGCCCAAAACGGCTTACATTAAATGTCCAACAAAGAAAACTGCTGAAAGAACAAACTGTAAAACAATATGCAAAGCATACATTATTTTAGATGAAATCACACTTCAATGCCATGCACACAAGTGAAAGGTAAATCTCAAATACTGCTGCAAATTATCTTTGCTAATAGAGAGAGGGGCACTGGACAGTTTTTTTTAGTTTTCCGGTAGTTTAAAATTTTACTCTTAACAAAAATAAATCATCACTGTTTAATAAGAAAAAACGAGTCATTTTTAGATTCTTTTTTTCGTTTTCATTCGAATCTAATGATTTTGCTTCTCCAGAATTTATTTTAATTTTTTTTAATGTTTATTTATTTTTGAGAGACATAGAGACAGAGCGTGAGCAGGGGAAGGGCAGAGAGAGAGAGGGAGACACAGAATCCGAAGCAGGTTCCAGGCTCTGATGAGCCATCAGCACAGAGCCCGACGCGGGGCTCGAACTCACAGACTGTGAGATCATGACCTGAGCCGAAGTCGGCCGCTTAACCGACTGAGCCACGCAGGCGCCCCTCCAGAATTTATTTTAAAAATGAAACACAGAGGGGCGCCTGGGTGGCTCAGTCGGTGAAGCGTCTGACTCTTGACCTCAGCTCGGGTCATGATCTTAGTTTGTGAGTCTGAGCCCCGTCAGGCCCTGCGCCGACGGCATGAAACCTGCTTGGGATTCTGTCTCTCCTTCTCTCTGCCCCTCTCCAGCTTGGTCTTCCCCTCCCCCCCCGTCCCCCCCCCCCCGTCTCTCAAAATATATAAACTTAATAAAAAAAGTTTTTAATGAAAGACAGACTAAGATATTAATAAAGATGCTCTTTAAAGAATTTAAAATAGTACACACTTCTCATCCATAAAGGATACAGTTAAATAAGTTACGTGACATGCAACGCATCCGAAAAAGAAAACACTCCCAGAAAACCGTGTGACAGCACGAGAAACACTCATGACCTAATAGTAACTAAAAAACCAAACTCGAAAATGCATTTGAGGTCAGATCCCAATTGACATTAAAAAGTTACGACACACCCATCTCTACAAAATACAGTAAGTAAAAAGAAATACCAATCGAAATAATACCAGTATTTATGACTAGGTTGTGAGACCACAGGTTGAATTTTCTTCTCAATATTTTCACGTAGTTTTCGCATTTTCGACAATGACTTTGATTTACTTCTAAAACTGCGGGCAAGAGAGCACAACAAAAGCAGTTTGTTACAAGGGACACTACAGTTAAATATGACAGATGTACTAAATACTCGGATAGTGCAACAGAAAGCCACCAGCCTTGGATCCAGATGACACGGCCTCGAGAACACAAAAATCAAATCCCACGCTTTGGCCCAGAACCAATTGAAGAGAACGTGACGATGCAGCCTCAAGAGCTCAAACACCGAGTCTCTTGCATGTCTTTCTCCTGGTGACATTCCCACTGCCGCGGAACTCATTTTCTTATTGCTGCCTTAAAGCGGGGAATTATGTTCAGAACTTGGGAAGCCTTATCTGGCAGTCGGGAAGCTTTCTGCCCTATTCTCGTACCAGCTAATGCCCTCAAGAATACTAATTAGGGAGATTCCAAGTTATTGCTACTCTCTTAAAGAAATCTGCCTGAGAGAGATTTCATAGGACAGATGGGTAACGCTGCTAATTTTCAAGATTAAACTCATGCGGGAAGTAGGAGAATAAGAAGGCTCTTAGTAAATATTAAAATTTTCCACAGTGCTTTCTGGGGATTAAATGACTTAGAGGAACTAAAAAAAAAAAAAAAAAAGGTCAATTGCTTTCGCAAGTTTTCGACAGAAGACATATATACACAAAACAAGACATTCACACTGTCTCACTAAATAATGATTTTCCTTTACCAATAAGCCACTACCGTAAAAACTTTGCCCGTATAAAAACAAAAACGAATACATTGTTTCCAAGATGCAGCACTTACGGCAGGAAAATCATGTATCCTTTAAACACACAAGTAATTTATTAGTCCCTCCTTCTAAAACGAGTTTAATAGAACCATTATAAAGTCATGTCACAGCTGAACTCATTTATCTACTGCTGTATTTATAATGCAAGATAACTGCTGTAAAGTAACACTACACAGAGTTGAAGATCGGGAAAATTAACATGAAAGGAAAAACATTCATTGTTTCTGGTTCTTTCTCGAGTGTTCCGTACGTTTCCTTTTTGACCAGAATAAATACACACTGATGCACTAGCCAACTATAAAAAGACAACAAACAGAAGCAAAGATACCATGTACTTTAGATTTTGTCTATTGGTATACATGCCTCCCCAAAAGGGACTGAATTGAAGTCACTTTTAATTGGTTAAAGGAGCTAAGTCCCAAATTTGCTTTGTTTTTCTTTAATGCATTAACACGAGATTTTAAAATGTTACCTAACAAACGGAAAGAGGCAGGTGAAGCATGACATAATACGGCGGGAAGCGTTCCATCAAAAGCAGATGCTACACAATTTAAAAGCACAAATAAAGGTGTCCTGCCTCCAGTACTGGGGGAATAAGCATCTGACAAATCAACTTTTCTGCCGATAACAATGATAAGATTTGGGAAAAAGTGAAAACCACAAAAACAAAAAACAAGCGTCTGAGGGCTCCGGAATAGAAACAGACACGGGTCGATTTTGCAAAGGAGTCAAAACTGGAGGAAGCAAGCTGGCAGAGTGAACTTCCTGGGGGTCTGTGTGTGCGTGCGTGACTCGGCCCTAAAGGAAAACTGCAGTTAAAGGGGTACAGGGGCACTAAGACTCTGAGAGAAAAATCATAGGTCTTCCTGGTAAGAGGCACCAGAAGCATGAGGCAACCAGTGACAAAGGAATCCTAGAACAGAAGAAACCAGAAAACGGGAACCCCAGATTTGGTGTATAGCCTCAGCCCATGTGTCTAGACGACCCTTACTTAACCTTTTTAAGATTTTCTTTGTAAGTAATCCCGACACCCAGCATGGGGCCAGAATCGACCCCCCCCCTCCCGAGACCAGGAGCTACAGCTACCCACTGAGCCAGGGGCTCCGACCTTACTTCACCCCGCACGTGGCCACCTGAAAGCAGTCTGAGCTCACATCTGAGCCCCGGCCCCGGAGACAAGAAAGAGTTTGTAGTCTGAGCTTAACTAAACGAAATGCTTGCTAGAAGTAACACATATGACGGTTTAAAGCAAAATTATAACACGACTTTGCACAACAAATACGACTTTGCATGCAAATATTATACCTACGCCAAATACGGCTTGAAAACCAATGGAGACTGGGATAAACGGACCCATACGGAATGTAAGGTTCCTATATCCTATGGGAAGTGGTATAATATGAACTCTAAGGAGACTGTGAAAAGTTACGGAGAGATGTTAAAATTTCTAAAGCAATCACTCAAAAATAACATAAAGAAGCGGCATTAGAAAGGCAAGAGAGAAATTAAAATATTCTTTAAAAACTTCAAATAATCCAAAAGAGGACAGGAGAGGGAGAAACAAAGGAACACAAGCAGAGGGAACAAAGAACGAATTTTAAAATGACAATAGCACTGGGGCGCCTGGGTGGCTCGGTCAGTTAAGCATCCAACTTGGGTTCCGGTCGTGATCTCGTGGTTCATGAGTTTGAGCCCCGTGTCAGACTCTGTGCTGACTGACGGCTCAGAGCCTGGAGTGCTACAAACTCTGCGATCCCGCCCCCCCGCCCCTCCCTCACTTGCTCTCTGTCTCTCTCTCTGCCCCTCCCCTGCTGGCGCTCTGTCTCTCTCTCCCGAAAATAAGTAACATTAAAAAAATGTGCAGGTATCTAATAACGCGGTCTTAAAACTGACACGATTAGGGGCGCCTGGGTGGCTCGGTCGGTTGAGTGTCCGACTTGGGCTCAGGTCGTGATCTCGCTCATGGGTTCGGGCCCTGCGTTGGGCTCTGTGCTGACAGCTCAGAGCCTGGAGCCTGCTTCGGATTCTGTGTCTCCCTCTCTCTCTGCCTGTCCCCTGCTCATGCTCTCTCTCTCTCAAAATAAATAAATGCCAAAAAAAAATTAAAAAAAAAAAACTGACACGATTAAAAGCACAGATAATTCCATAATCGCAGGAGAGTTTATTAACACCCTCTTTCAAAAATTAACAGATTCACTAAAACACTGGTAAAGACCCCGACTCTCAGAGCCGCAGCACTGTTCACACACCGAACCACACACGGCAGAACTCCCGTGTTTCCCAGCGCACGCGGTCTGTTCAGACCTCCTGTTAGGCCATGAGGCGCGTTTCAGTAAACGTTACGAGACTGAACTCCTAGTGAAACCTCTAAGCGCAACACCGTTAAATTAGGAATTAGTAGCGAGAGTTCGAGGAAAAGGTCTAAGCACTTGGAAATGAAGCAACACACTTCTACACAATCTGGGGCCAAAGGAGGAAATAGAAAATGGATCTACCTTCATGACTGTGGGATTACAACCCGTCATTTGTGAGGGGCGACGAAAGCAGTGCTGAGAGAATAATCTGCGGCTTTCAGGGTTCGTATTAGCAACAAAGAAAGGCCGAAGTCAACGGCTAGGGAAGAGTCTCGGCCACATCCACGGCGCCGGCCGGCCGCGACAGTGCGCACACCCACACGGCGGACGGGGAGCTACGGCTGAAGGCGAGGAACGGGGCGGCCGTGCAGACACCGCGGCAGGTCTCCCCCGGCCCGGGGGGCGGAAGGCGGAAGGCTGGCCGCCTCGAGGGGTGTAAGCACACGCCCGACCCGTCGCCGCCTGACCGCCCAGCTCCGCTGACCCAGGGGCGACCTCCAGGAAGCCAGGCGGAAACGATTCTAGAAGAAGGTTTAAAACTAGATCACAGAAGGCAGCTCTTTCCGGCCCTCGGGTCCTGTCCCCGTGCTTTAATAAAATCACCGTTTTGCAGCCCCGCCCGAAATAATAACGAAATAAAATAAGAAAATAAGCTAAAATAAAAATCGACCACATAAGGTTCTACCTCAAGAAGTGGGAAAAAGAAGGGCGAAGTAAACCCACAGCAATTAAAGAAGGAAGGAAAGAGGGAAGAAAAAAAAAAAGGCAGAAACCTGTAAAGAGACACTAACAAACAATACGGACAAAGACGGTCAGAATGAGTCACCCCCACCTCGTGCGATCAAGGGAAAACAAGAACAGAAATCACCGATACCACATACGACGTTATCGCTACAAATTCTGCAGGCGTTGAAAGGAAAACAAAGAGCACAGGTAACTTTAAAGTTTTAAGCACCTTCAGCAAATCACTGCTGAACAACCGCCTCGGCCGTATCCGCGGCCCGAGTATCTATCTGTTCTGCACAAAGGCTGTGCGTGTGCAGGTACCGTGTAACATACACACGCTCACGCTCTGCAGTGAAGCGGAGCGAGTTTCTCCCTCCATCTCAACACTGTCTGAACGAGCTCCTAAGGCAGCGTATCAGAAACTTATATAACCACCTGCTGGCTTTATGGAATAATCGTCAGGTTTCTACCTCTTCTGAACTGCCTTTAGCAATTTTGTGCTTTTTAAATATTTCTGGTGGTATGCTGCGATTTCCAGCTTTCCACATAAATGAAAAGGTTATTTTTCTCAAGCTATTACTATGAAAATCTATGATGCATTTAGGATGCTTGAGACAAAAATACTCCATGTCTAAACACTGAGGGTATGACTAGAAGGTTCTCTGAACTTTTGAAATATTGCCGGGTCCCTTCCCCATTTAACGAAACTACATTAGGGATACAAAAATCTTGGGTTTTTGTAACTTTATTTTTATTTATTTATTTTGAGCGAGAGAAGGCAGGGGAGGGGCAGAGAGAGAGGGAGAGAGAATCCCAAGCAGGCTCCGTGCTTACAGCACGATGTGCGGGCCTTGATCCCGTGAACCATGAGACCATGACAGAGCCAAAACCCAGAGTTGGATGTTTAACCACCTGAGCCACACGGGCACCCCAGGAATGTAAGAATCTTAAATATGAATGAACAATTCAGCAGTGACAATTAAAGGTGATTTCTCACTCCAGTACTTTGAGGAAAATTCTCCAACAGTGACACTAAGTGACGTTCTCCACCGTCACAAACTACCTTCCTTAACAGCTACTACCAGGGAATAAGGCTCAGTGGATGGCTTGTACGTGCTGTCAGCACCTGAACGCCCCAAGGCCACAAAGACCCTCGCCTTGACCTTTTGCAAACAAACAATCAGGAATCAAACCGAATGGCACTCGGTAGAAAGATTTTAATAATGAGTCTAACAACGTTTCCTAGAAAAAGAGAACTTTCATATTCAAGATACTGAAAATGTTTTCTTTTTTTTTTTAAATCTTGGTTAGACTTAGTATTATCAAAAGAAAAAGACAGGTGTCAGTTTAGAAGCCATTTCTTAAAGGTAAATCAAAACCGAGTTTGTAACGGAGCCAGAGAAGCCATTAGAAGCTGCTATATAAATAGGCATTTAATGATTTTTCCAACGTTATATTATTGATCTAACAGGGCCTCTGTTTCCGCTGAAATGAATAAGTAATTTGTTTAAGTTAACACTAATAGGATTTGCAGCACATTAGCTATTCTAGGTCTCGCTCCTCATTAGAATTACTACTATAAAAACAGATTTTTACACTGTCTTTCAATGAAACTGCATAATTTTAGAAATCACGGCAAAAGACCAGAGACATTAGAAATATCCATCCCATGGAAAAAGGTATTTCTTTTTTTTTTAATGTTTTTTATCTATTTCTGAGACAAAGAGAGAGACAGACAGACAGAATATGAGCAGGGAAGGGGCAGAGAGAGAGAAGGAGACACAGAATCCGAAGCGGGTTCCAGGCTCTGAGCTGTCAGCACAGAGCCTGATACAGGGATCGAACTCACGAACTGTGAGATCATGACCTGAGCCGAAGTCAGGCGCTGAACTGACTGAGCCCCCCAGGCGCCACAGCAAAAAGGCATTTCTAAGTCAGAATACCTTGAATATCATTTACCCGGCTCAATAAATACTTAGTGTCAGCACCCTGGTGAGCAAGAGGTCTGGGCCCTGCTCTCAAAGAGTTCCCAGTTCACCAGGAAGAGAATCGAACAAGGTGTGTCCGGAAAGGACGCCAAGCTGCAAAGAAATGGGGTCCGGAGAAGAAGACGTCCAGAGAGACGGATGTTTAAGCAGAGATGAGGCAGGAAGTGGGACACGGCCAAGCTCTGGAGGAAAAGGACGGTAGAGAAGCGGCTTGTGGCAAAGAAAATGATGGTCACGGGCGCAGCATGTGCAAATGGCCAGGTGTGTCTGTTAAGTGTCGTCTTCTGTGTGAGAGACTACGACGGAGACTTGGACTAGTGCAGCTGCATCTATCGAGAGACAACAGTCCCCTACTCCGGCAAGGAGGAAAAAGGTCAAAGGTCACAATTTCATCTTGGCCTCTTCCCCGTGTGACCCATTCAAACGCACACGTTTTTACTCACGCCACAGTGGGTTCTGGGCACTGGAGAAGGAGCCAGTGGAGAGTGATGCCCTCGGGGAAGCAACACACAAAACCAATCAAATTGCGGTGCCTCCGGAGCAACGTGATTCTGCACTGCGGTTCCCAGATCTCAGGTATCGCTGAATGGAATACTGAGCTTGAAACTGCCGTTTGAGGAAACTTTCGATCACAAGTAAGGGGGCAATCATGACTGGACGTCGAATGTGGCATCACGGGAACATGAGAAGAAGCTCTGACACCGCACGCACACGAACGAGGAATCTGCCTGTGTGTGCGAGCAAACACCACCGGCCGGTGCTTTCCACATCTCATGGCGCCTTCGCACACTCTCATTTCCGCTGCTCACGGCGAGGGAGGCCAAGCACACGTCTGAAGCATCACCTAGCCTCGGCCCGGCACTGCCGGTGGAGTGCCAGCCCCCCGCTCGGTGTCTGTGATCGCACTTCGCAAAGTGACCGTCACCATCTCGACCTCTCAAACGACGACTGTGGCTTCGGGAGTTCACGTAACCTGCCCACAGACACACGGCTGACGGTGGGGGGGGGGGGGGGGGGGGTGCAGCGAGTCCCCCGGACGGTGTGGCTTCAAAGCCTGCACATCGACTCTGCGCCACCGCGTGGCTTCAGCGTCACGCAAGCGTGTGAAGGGTGGTGCCGAGCCATGGAGGTGTGACTAGACTTCCAGCCGGGAGTTGCAGTCCTGTGCCCTTGCGGCCACGCGAGAAAGCCTTGCTGGGCTCTCAATCTCAGAGCCCCTTTCCCTTCCCCGAAGTCATCTCTTACTCTCTAATGAACGGCCCCTTTGGGTGCCGCCTCAATGGTCTAAGGACTGTGGGAGAATGAATCACAGAAATAAGCAAATATTGCAACATTTAACAAGCGACATCATTCGCACCCTGTATCCAACGCTACTCTTGGTGTCGTGTGCTCCCGAAGGACATTTGACACTGAAATCCACTACTAAATAACCGTCGTCCAAGTTCAAAGCTGTGCCAAGCTTAATGTACAGCATCTCCTGTGATCTTCGCAAGAACCCCGCTGAGTCCACACTGCCATCCTCACTTTAGAGAGACAGGCAGAAGCTCACCAAGGTTAAACACCCTGCCTGAGGTCACGTGACTACAGGTAGGGCAGCAGTAGGATTCCAGAGCCGAAGCTTTTCATGACGACATAGCCTGTATTCCTACAGGGACCCTGATCCCAATGGGTCTACTTGTGGAAGTTTTCCTATCTAGTTACTCATACAGTTACGTTATCAGAATTACATAGTTTCAGTAGGTGGTACCTTGTTAAAAAACAAAAATTTAATTAGAGACGTCACTCTAGGGGAGCGTGGGTGGCTCAGGCGGTTGAGTGTCAGACTCTTGATTTCAGCTCAGGTCACGATCCCAAGGTCGTGGGACTGAGCTCCACGTCAGGCTCGTGCGAGCACGGAGCCTGCTTATGATTCTCTCCCTCCGCCCCTCTCCCACTCACACACACTCTCTCTCTTAAAATAAATAAATGAGCATTAAAAAGAAAAGACATAATGCTTTAAAATTCCATGCCTCTTACATTATTAAGCACCAGGGAAACTTGAAATCTATTTGGGTCAGTAGCCGTTTAACAATGCCTATTCTATTGAGTAACTTTTCGCCCTAAGAAAATACATTTTCAGACGGTTAATAGCAAAGTTATTTAGGATCCAGTAAGAGACGTGGTGCTCCATCTTTTCACCGTCCTATTTTAAATGTAAATAAAATATCTTCCGTATTCGAGACAAGTTTAAAGAAACGAATCGATCACAATAACTCGTAAATAAATGCAAAAGGTACAGAGAAGAACAACGGATGCAGGTATCACTTTCTGGTGCTCCCCCTTCTTCTCGACTTGCTACTTTTAATTCTCAAAGCCAACCTGCAGCTCGTTTTAAAAAAAGTGCAACGGGAAGGGAACAGAAAGGAGGTAATCTGCAAGGGATACTGATTACCTCCTTTATCTCGGAGACGGCTCCGAACAGAGCAGGCGGCGGCGCCCGGGGACCGGAGGACCGAAGTCCCGGCACAGAGAGGGTGAGCTCGCATTTTCACTCGGGTGCAAAGCCTAGACCCGCGGCACTCACCGATCTGCACCTGCTCGGGCTGGCTGAGGGACACGAAGGCCGACGTGTCGTCAATCCAGGATATCTGAATGTTACCTGGAATCGCGAAACAGAGGAAGAGTAACATTGGACCATTCAGATCGCTACCGGACTTCATCTGCGTATGTGATATATTTCAGAAGGCGTTCATTTTTTTTATTTTATCCATAGTTTTCTTTTTCAATTATTTATTTATTTTTGAGAAGAGAGAGACAACGTGCGCGCAAGTGGGGGAGGGGCAGAGAGAGAGAGAGAGAGAGAGAGAAGAGAGAGAGAAGAGGGAGAGGGAGGGCAGGAGACACAGAATCTGAAGCAAGCAGGCTCCAGGCTGAGCTTCAGCACAGAGCCTGACGTGGGACTCGAACCCACGAATATGAGATCATGACCTGAGCCTGAGTCAGACGCTTAACTGACTGAGCCACCAGGGCGCCTTTGTTTTCATTTTAATTGAAAAAAGAATGAGTTGTGTGACACTGGACACGTAATCTCTCCGTATCTCTATGTCCTCAGCGGATGAAGACGATGGGGCCACTGACTCCATTAGGCATTTCACCAGAGCCATAAGCTTTGAAAACTACGACTAGAAAACATAAAATGAATCAATGTTGCAAGAAGGAAGAAAAATTCAACATTGATCTCAAGGCCAGGTAAAGAAAACAGGTAGCAGGTAGAAGAGGACAAAACACAAGAGGGCGCCAGAGAGAGAACCCAAGACAGACTAACAGAGGCAAGAAAAAACTGAAAGGGGCAGCAAGCAGTTAGTGAAACCAGAAGTTCACAGGAAGAGAGCCAGCCCCTCAAGAAAGGCTAACTGCCTGCAGACAGACAGAAGGCGGGCGGGCACTAGGGAGAAGGAAGGACAGGGGTGGGGGGGGCAGAAGCCAGAGAAAACTGAACGGTGATCATTATTCGACTTATTCCGCTGCCTAATTATTCTGCGACTGCTCTTCTCGAAAAGACACGGAAGACTGGAATTCTTAAAACTGGGTAAAAAGATTTAGTAGTGAAAAAAACGTTTTCGTCCCCGCTAAAATTTTCAAAGGCTACAAATGCTTGCAACCGGCTCTGTCTCACTGTCATAGGACAAAAACTCACTTCCTGTTGCACAGCAAGGTACTCAATTATGGAAGTCCCTTCTCTACTTTGTGTGTCTGAGAAAAATAATAGTGAACGGTTATTAAGTAGTTGCTGTATGCCACAAACTCCGCTAAATGCTTTTCATGAATTAGCTCATTTAGTCCTCATGACATGCTTAATGCAGTAAGTGGCCTCGCCATCTCCAATGAGGACACAGCTGCAGAGCAATTACCTGTCCAATATCACACAACTCATTTTTTTTTTAATTAAAATAAAAACAGGGGCACCTGGGTGGCTCAGTTGGTTAGGCATATCTGACTTAGGCTCAGGTCATGATATCACAGTTCGTGGGTTCAAGCCCCACGTCAGGCTCTAAGATGACCAGGCAGAGCCTCCTTGGGATTCTCTCTCTCTCTCCCTCTCTCTCTCTCTGTCCTTCCCCTGCTCATGCTCTCTCTCGCTCTCAAAAGACATAAATATACTTCCAAAAAAAACATGTTAAAAAAATGAAAACAAACTTCTACTCACAGCATTCTACTTAATTTACCCAACTAAAGGTGGACTAAACGGGTAAGAACGTCACAACATGAGAAAGAACAGCAACAACACCAAAAGCTCCCAAACAAATAAGCCGTGAAATTCAACTGTACTTCCAGGTCTGTACTTACATTAGAAAGCCAGACTAGAATTTCTGAAGTTGTTGAGACTGGCTGCAAAGACTGGGGTAACTTTCCTGGAATCATACCTGTTTCGCTTACTTTTCTAAAAATTAAGTCCGTAAAGTGTTTCACTTATAAAAGCTAATACCTATATGCTTATTTTAGGAAATACGGAAAAGCATGAAAAAGCCATCTCACAGTCAGTAATGGGGCGCCTGGGCGGCTCAGTCCATTGAGCCTCTGACTCTTGATTTCAACTCAGGTCATGATCCCAGGGTAGCTGGATCAAGCCCTGTGTTGGACCCCCACACTGAGTGTGGAGCCTGCTTAAGATTCTCTCTCTCTCCACAAGCCCATTTTGGGTGAGTTCAAGCTCTGCTTGGGGCAAGAAACATGAGACCTGCTTCTCTCTCTCTCTCTGTTTCTCTGTTTCTCTCTCTCTGCCCCTCACTCACTTGCACCCTCTCTCTCTCTAAAAAAAAAAAAAGATTCTCTCTCTCTCTCTCTGCTCCTCCCTGCACTCTCTCTTTCTCTCTCTAAAAAAATAAAAAAAATACAAAGTAAGAAAACCCAAAACAGTCACTGGTAATAGCATGAGGCTTCCTTTCAGTCTCATTTCTATACAAAGTATTAACAAAAAAAAGTACACAGGAATCCTACTTGGTACCTGCTTTTTACACTAAATGTTAAAATATAAAAATATAAACACTATACCATCTTTTAATAAACTCTTCAAATGTTTTTTATATGGGTGCATACCAGTCCGCTGAAGAGGCTACTAGCCCACTGAAAAGGTACATAAACATTAAGAGACAGTCTTATTATTGGCCATTTAGATTTCGCGCTGCCTTTACCTCATCTGAAATTCTGAAAGCGAACAGCTTAAATATTTCATGGCTGAAATAAAGAGGCGCAGCTGAAGACTCACTGTCAGGAGGGTCGTTCTAAACCCTGATCAGAGACTCTTCATCTCCACCTGTCACCTGACCTGAGAAAAAGGTGTCCCACCCCACACATAACCCGTGTCGCGGTCTCCTGGACACCTGTGTTCGTCGGCCTGGACTATCCGATGTCAGGCAGCGACGGCTTGCCCTCATAAAACAGGTGTTCCCTCTGAATTTAATCTGAAACATGATTTATCCTCAGCCTAGATTTATTTTCCACGGTCAGCACTCAGGGCGGTCCCGGTAATAGTATCCTGCTTTCTGTGGATTAATAATAGCACTCTATTGTGGGGTGCTATTAAAAGTTCCTCAGGTCACATTTAGTACAAAAATAACAACATATCCAACCCTGAAATACTCCAGGAGTGAGATTAACCTCTTGCCGAGTAATACTCTTTCAGGCCCAGGCTGAAGCTGTGCTGTACCTGTGGCCACCTGGACAGACCGAACACAGCCAACTCCTGACAGCACGGACGTACGTGTGCTCTACTTACCAAAGGCACTAAAAAGCTGGTAGAGGTCGCTGGTTTTCCATTCTTTGGGGAATGTCACATGGAGAACGTGATCGCGTTTTGGCTGCACTAGGAGACAAGTTTGGGAGAAAAGGTTGACAGCTGAAAAGTGAATGATCTCGGGGGTTCTTGAATGGAACTAACCCCAAGCTAACTTGAGGAAGTGCTGCGAAGGACTCCCGAAAGTATTCTCCGGAACGGCGGGACTCTGCCGCGCTACCCCCGGCTCGGGCGCCGATACCTCATGGCACCCACGACAATTTGAATCCTGCCCATTCTATGCAGCCCAAAGGAACTCAGGAAGTTCCTATGAAAATTCTTTAAAGGGGGGGGCGGTGGGAAAGGCTGCTCTGTTTAAGACATTTCACTCAATGTTTAACTTTCTCCTTTTAACTTAGTTGCCCGCATGTGTGTGGAATGACCACGCACATTCGATGGGCTGAGTTTCAGCAGAGGCAGTCCCAGGACTGAACCGCTCTGGCTGCTCGTCACCTAGGAAGGAGGACTCTGAGCTCGCGGAACTGCGGTGCGACCAGCACACCAAAACAGAACTCGGATACGGAGTGCGACGCCTCCGTCCTCCGACGATCACCGCGACGGCTGTGGTCATCGGCTACGGCCCGCCCGTGTCCACATCCCTACGGCAAGGAGCAAGGCCCATACACCAAGGCCAGAAAGACAGCAATGAAAGAGAAAGAGTGGGAAGGTGAGGAGCGTGAAGGAGAAAACTAATCCGAACCGTCTCCCCAACGGACTGGCCTTCCGAGGTTTTCAATGAAAAAGGGGAGGGGGGAGCCCTAGCCACCCAAAAAATATCCATACTCGAGTAAGTGGAAAATACAGAACTTATGGTTATTGACACAGCTAACGCATCTCAAAATTTATCACGTGCACTTGTGGGAAATTATGAATTTAGAGTTCTGAGTGAAAACGAAATAACGAAGACAAGATAGACATTTTTTTAAAAATTCAACTCGTGCATAAACTGGAGAATGTAACTCAAGACATGAGTTAATCAAGACCCGAGGCCACCATTACCTTAAGCACAGTATCCATATCGGCCACAAAATCACTGCCTATTTTGAAGTGAAAAAAGCTCTTTCTTCAGCAATACTCTTCCCGTTATCCCTTCCAGACCGCACACTTAAATGTGCAGAAGCAATGAGAAAATACAAATTCACTTACAGTCTGGTCCTTCCAAGTTTAGATAGGGGATATCCATGACTCTCATAAGAAATAATCTACAGAAAGAAAAAGAAAAAAAAAAAAACAGGTAATGGGCTAATTTCTATTGAAAACACGACACGGGCATCGTATTAAATTCTTCAGCAGACACTTCGTTTCTAAAATCATTTTAACAAGCTCTTCCCGTTCACCTCAAGGACTAAATACTTATCACAAATAGGGAAAAACAAAACAAAACAAAACACCAACCTGTGGCATTCTCAACACCTACAACCGTCCCTGGAATTCAGCAGCTGTTCAATAAATATTAGCTATATGGATGAAATCAGTGATCCGAGAGTCAAAAGAAAGCCCTCGGCAGGTCTCCTTGTTAGTCGAGCGAAACGGAGACAAAATAAATATCGCAGAATGTTAACGACCTTCCCAACTTCTGAACAACTGTTCCTACAAATTATAAAGGCAACTCCTAGGACTGGTGTTTGGAGAGCTGAGGATGACAGCAAGATGTCTTTTTTTTTTTTTTTTTTTTTACTAAAATAGAAAGTCACTGGACGAATATCTATCTTATTGGGTAAATTACACAGCCTGAAAGAAGTGACCATCTCAGAAGCCCAGGCCATTCCTGTCATTTAAAACATATTAAAAGCGCAAAGTGAAACAAGCCGTGGGAAAGAGAGCCATCACGCTGATATAAAACAAAGAACCGGCATTTTATGTATACCCTCCGAAACAGACACAAAGACTCTTAACAAAGTGGACTTGTAACTGACAACTCTCTGTAATTCCGTTTTTTTATTTGCAAGATTATGGACAAAATACCAGGCATTCCATTGTTTGTAAGATGACTTTAATAAGCTTTGCTTCGATGACAATACATGAGCTTCTGGCGGAGACTGCATTCTACAGCAAATTAAAAAGGCAATCCAAGAGCCCTACGAGCAATTAGTTTGGCTTCGCCGCCCCACAGTTAAGGCGTATTATTACCAGGCCCTCGAACGCCAAGCAGGGCATGATCTAGTTTACAAATGGAACCATCAGCATGAATAACACCGCTTGGTTAAAGCCAGAAAAAACGCAGCCACGGTACTCTGTGGTTTGGGAACTTGTTGCCTGGCCTACAATTTAATAAACCAAATCCTATGGCTCAGAATCCAATTTTATTTTTAGTTCACTAATTTAGGCTCCAGCACACTATTCTGGTTCTGGGGGCCGGTTTTGGTTTTGGTTTTTTTTGTTTTGATTTATTTATTTTGAAAGACAAAGAAAGAGAATGTGGGCAAGGGAAGGGCAGAGAGACAAAGAAAGAGAAGGGGAGAGAGAGAGGGAGAGGAAGAGGGAGAGAGAGAGAGAGAGAGAGAGAGAGAGAGAATCCCAAGCAGGCTCTGCGCTGTCAGCGTAAAGCCGGATGCGGGGCTTGAACTCACAAACCATGAGATCATGACCCAAGCCGAAGTCAGATGCTTAACTGACTGAGCCACCCAGGTGTCCCTGGGAGCCGCTGTACCCAACTCAATCAGTACTACCCGCCACGCCAGAAGACACGAACGCACACAGCACCCAGCACAAAGAAGTTTGTCCCCGACGGCAGCTATTACTAGCACTGCCGAGCAGAACCCATGAAGTCACTCCTGGGTGAGAAGGCTCAGTGTTTTTGTGCTTCATAAAGTTTTCAATGTTCCATTTAGTATTTTTAGAGAGTCCCCAAATTCTAAAAACCAAATTAAAACAAACAAACAAAAAAACTTTAATTTAAAAGTTAATGGAACATATCAAGCACCATAAAAATAATTTAAATTTTTAACCCTGATTTCAACAAAAGAATAAAAGCTTGAATCGACATTTTCTCTGCTATACTGTCAAACACCCCAAAAACCAAAAGGGACCTTAAGGTTCAATAATATGCTGGACAGTCAGTAAATTATAGCTCATCTTCTCTAAAGAGCATCAAACAATCCGAATTAACTATGCAAACTTTTTTTAAATGTGTATTTATTTTTGAGTGGGGAGGGGTGAGCAGGGGAGGGGCAGAGAGAGAGGGAGACACAGACTCTGAAGCAGGCTCCAGGTTCCGAGCTGTCGGCACAGAGCCCGACCTGGGCCTCGAACGCACCAACGGTGAGATCACGACCTGAGCCGAAATCAGACACTTAACTGACTGAGCCACCCAGGTGCCCCTACTTTTACTTTTCAACTTAAAAAAATAAACCAAAGGCTAAGGAGAACTGAGAGGCCCAGGGGAAATAACTAGAGCCTCCCAGAGACACCTGACTGAAAATGTCACTTAAATCAATCTTGTGTGGCCTGTGTCCCATCTTATCCATCTTGGGGAGAGGAATATAAAGTAAAATCACATGACTGAGTCTGAAATTGCTTTTTTTTTAAATACTCTTTTGTTTCTAAAATCATGGGGCCTCACTAACACATTGAGAAAACCGACGGTCCTATGAACTGTAACAAGAATTACACTTAAAAAGGAGACTTCCCCAATCGATCTCACCATGTGAGTGTTTCAAAACCTCTTTCTGAAAAGCTTATTTTCTCACCCAACATACAGGCTATTTGTTCTCTCCTATTTCATCTGAATTTCACCTCTGACTGAAATAAGTCAAAATCTGTTCTTGGCCGAGAGACTCAAAAAGACTTTTTTTTTTTAAGTTAGTTAATTCCACACTATCTTGTTTGCTGGCTCAACACTTTCACCAAATAGAAACCCCTTTCAAACAACTTATTAATAGCGCTCCTCGCTCTTCCCCAAGGCCTCCGTGTCTGGGCTTGAGAGAGAAATGAATAGCTCCAAACCCTGGAGGA
This sequence comes from Paguma larvata, assembly GCA_030068075.1. Lineage (NCBI taxonomy): Eukaryota > Metazoa > Chordata > Mammalia > Carnivora > Viverridae > Paguma > Paguma larvata. Next base: position 119,980,942 of record CM057825.1, on the reverse strand, counting down.
ACACGCCAACCGACTGCGTGTGTGACTTGGCCGACGGACCCTCTGGAGAAAGCCGGGCAACTGGGAAACCGACCCTAGCATGGCAGCCGAGCGTCGGTGGAACCGAACCAAAGTCAACTCCCCGGCGGCCCCGCACCCGTGCGCCAGGCCGTCCGCAAGCCACCGCTCCGGTCGCATCCCTGCCCCTTTGAGGTAAAACATGACAACATTCCAGCGTAGGCTGGCCTCCTACAAACTGGCTGTCAGGAGGCCTCCGCCTCCCTGAAACGCTGTGACACAACACTTCGCATTCGGGCCATCCGGCTGACAGCGTTCACTGTGACCCACGAGGGAACGCACTGCGCAGGCGGAAATGCTGATAAACACACGAGAGGGCGGTCCTTGGCCGTGAACCGCGGGGAACAATGCTCTGGCAGAAGGCCTGTCAGTATCGGGGACGTCTGGACCAACGCTCGCACAAGGCGGTATTTCTATTTTCGTGAAGATTCAAGAGAGCTGTAATTTAGCACCGACGTGACAGGGCAGAAGTCTTGCCACATTCCTCCTGCAAGCCTTCTGATGAAATATTATTTTAGCACCTACTCTCGAAAAGGGTGGACACTACCGACTCCATCAAAGATTAAAATTAGAGCTCTTATTTGGTACAATCGCCAATTTTACACCAAGATTCGACCCCGAGAAACTGTAAACTCAAGTCCATATTCCAGATGCCACGAAGCGCAGTTTACCCCTGTGGGCATCTGTCAGACTTTGCTGTTCTCCAGTGATTCATGATGCTGTTTATCTCGGCTTTCAAACACGTCTGGAAAGCTCCAACAGTAAAGCACAGCAAATTCCAAGGTCTTTTGCTCATCGCACGAGGTAACTTCAGCTCAGCCTCTTAAATGGGCTACTGTGCACAAGGTTTGTGTCTCTAAAGTTTCCCATGGGCTGCACGGCACTCGCAAAAAGCCACCTGCCCATATCCCCTCAGAGACCAGGATGGTAGGACACTGCGACCTGGACTACGTGAGGAGGCCTGCTAGTCCCTGAAGACGCGCATTCTAGATACAAAACTGCTTAGCAGCCCAGAACCTGGAGTTCTCATGAAAACGAGGCTCCCCAGACCAGCGGTATCAGTACCAGCTGGGAACCTGTTAGAGAGGCAAATTCCCAGGCCCCGCCTGAGGCCTAGCGACTCAGAAGCTCTACGGACTGAGGCTCACTGAGTTACAGGAACGAGAAAAGAGTACGTTCCATGTTGTGCCAACTGCACTGATGAGGATTCATTAATCACCCCGCATAAAAAGGACCAAGAAGCTGCGCCAACTGCTCTGAAAAGCATCAGTCTTAATGATTTGTGTACATTAAATGAGTCTGCCTTAGAAAAACACACAACTACCAAAACAAATACCAAGGAAGCAGTGACATAAGTCTTCTACCACTTCCTGAGACCAGGAGGTCAACCGTGACCAGTGACTAGCTTCTCCGAGGGAGCTAAACTGGGGGACGTTACTGCTGATGACTGTGGTTCTCCTTTTTTAAGAAGAAAGGCAAAAACAGATCACTAATACGACTCCCTCGCCAACTCGAGGCAAAAGTCCCCCCCGGTTCTATCAATTGGCCACAAATGAACACCTCCGCGGTCACACGTTAACTTCAGCACTAGTGCGGCACCGAAGGCTGGCAAACACGTGGCACGAACACACGGAACCAGACACTCCTAAACTTATCGAAATCCTCTGACCTCAGCAGCAAGTGTCAGACTCTGACTGTGGTCACCACAAAGCACCCCAGGCTGCTCGAAGAGGGACACTAGGATTAAAGGTTATTCTTTGATTACACAACAGCTCACCTTGGACTATGGCTTCTCTGAACAATTTCCTAGTCATCCGGTGAATAAAAAGGGATTGCCAAACCGGTGCTGGTGTTAACCCATTTTACGCAGCTGAGCTCACGGAAACAGAGACGGCAGGGGCGTCTGGGGGGGCTCAGTCAGTTAAGTGTCTGACTTCGGCTCGGGGTTCGTGGGTGCAAGCCCCGCGTCAGGCTCCGTGCTGGTGGCTCGGAGCCTGGAGCCTGCTTCGGATTCTGTGTCTCCCTCTCTCTCTGCCCCTCCTCCACTCACACTCTGTCTCTCTCTCAAAAATAAACAAACATTAAAAAGAAAAAAAGCAAATGGCAAAAAAACAGGCATGCCCAGCCCAATGCAGGCGAAGGACCGACTGACAAGAGGCCCGACCACGAAGGACCCTGACACACCTGCCCGACAACCACTGCACACCACCTACGTGATGCTGGCCACTGGTTTTAATGTCTTTCGAAAATCCATTACTGTATTTTTTTAAGTTACGAAATTATAAAACGAATACCATCTCAATCAGTAAGTGAATCATACTGATCTCAATTAGTAAATGAAACAGACACAGAAAACACACTGCTAGGACAGGCACTAAAATGAGCGGATTTTTTTTTTCTTTCTTTTTGGCTGGTGGAATTTTGAGTGGGTATTCTCTGTTCCAGTGAGACCAAAAACTGGGAAGCACAAAGTGCCTGACCAAGAAGACAAAACGTATTGTTGTCTGTTCGGACTATCCGATTCTCTGGGGTCCGCAGGACAGGTAGGTAAGCACCGGCCTCATCATACCAGAAGCGATGAAGAAGGTTCTCCCAGGTTCGCTGGCTTACCTTTGGCCACTGAGGGAGCAGACACAGGACGCAGGCCCAAAGCTTCTCACCACTAGCTCTGCACGAATGCCCCGCCCCCGCCTCTGCGGGGTGCCCCTCTCCCTTTTCGCTTTTAATCTGAGCTGTTTCCAAAGCTCTGATGTCTAATGGTGAGGCTGGAGGCCCAACAGGAACAAACAGGGATGAGTCACGTTTTTAGTCCTCGCTCGATACCCAAGTCCCAGGTGAAGCGAGAGCTTGAGACACAAGGCCCCAGCAACGCTTCTTGGCTGATGCTCTAAGGGCAGATTAAATTATAGCCGAGCCCGGACACAGGAGATGAGGCTGCCAGTGGAGCAAGAGCCATGGGAGGCGGAAATGTCAACGCAATGGGAAGGGCAGGCCGCAAGGAAAGCCAGGCTGTCCCCAACAGAAAGGACAATCGTCCAGGGCGCCGGGGTGGCTCAGCTGGTCAAGTGTCTGACTCTTGGTTTCCGCTCAGGTCAGGCTCGCATGGTTCGTGGGTTCGTGGCCCTGTGTCAGGCTCTGGGCCGACAGTGTGGAGCCTACTTGGGATTCTCTCTCTCTCTCTCTCTCTCTCTCTCTCTCTCTCTCCCCTCTCTCTCTCTCTCTGCCCCTCCCCTGCTCTCACACACTCTCTCAAAATAAACAAATAAGATACTCTTGAAAGAAAAGTAAACGATGATCTGCCCATGTCTGCCGGGCAGAAAGAGCTGCTACGGGGGCTGCCTGGGCCGTGGGCTTCCCAGGCACAGCCGCCCCCCCCCACCCCACCCCCCAGAGCACAGCGATCACCTTCAGGAAAACCAGCAAATCCACGCATCCCGGGCTGGGAGGCCTACAGGTGCCTGAATACGAGTTGACCTTCTGTCACGTCAGAGTGGCACGCATGACCCCCAGGCCTGAATGATCCGGAAGGATCTCTAATGTGACGTCTGAATCCAGAACAACAGCGCTGCTCTGATCTCCCCACCTGACACTAAGGAAAACCTTTGGCCCCCGAACTCTCTGCTCGTCTTCCTGTGAACACAGGATTTCACGCAGCGAGTTAAAAATTCCCATTTCCTCAACTGCTTTCTTCCAGACTACGCTTCTGTTCCTAAAAAGCTTTGCTGCAAGAAAAAAAAGATTTCCCGGTAAAACCGCATTCCCCTCACACCACTGAAGCCCGGGGTACAGAGACGCGGAGGACAATCCAATCTCCGCACAATGTGAGTGGTGAATTAATCTGGGCCTCGCCCCGCGGCCCGAGCCTCCCAAAGGAAAATTGCAACCTTTAACGGCTGCCAGCCCTCCCGTCCTTGCGAATGGTCTCGGTGTTTCCTTCAGGGCACGGCGGTAAAAGCACTTCCTAAGAACCTTGTACACAAGGGCTCACCATTATACATATTTATGTGCTACACAAAAACTAATTTTATCATCCAGGGGCGGAAGCATGCAGACATCTCTCACAAAACAAGCTCATTTATCGCGCTCGCTAAAGCTCTCGTGTGAAACGCGAAGGCCTCCGCTGCCTGGAAGGTTCTGGCTGCGGCAGCAGTGATTTTAACTTTGCTGGGGCGGGAGGCACCCAGGTCTCAATCCAGAGTCCCCGGAGGTTTTGACAAACAGAGCGTTACCCGACGTCTGTCCTGAAGCCAGCTCAGTGCCTTTCTTAAACAGACACGACCCTGGGAAACAAGGGGAGGGGGTGGAGAAAGAAAACCAGCAGCTGCTGCGGACAGTCCCCATCGAATGAACCATATCATCAAGCTCAAACGGAGATGTGAAACTAAGCATTAGGCAAAGAGGACGCGTGCGCGGCCTGCGGAACGGTGGCCTGTAACATGTCACGGGAAACTCGCCCCGCACAGCCCAGGGGTCAAAGTTAACATCTGTTATGACCACTGCTCAGGCCAAACACCAAGGGAAAAGGAAATCCCTCCAAGATGCGAGCACCGTCTCTTACGTGAGTTCGAGCCCAGCATTGGGCTCTGTGCTGACAGCTCAGAGCCTGGAGCCTGCTTCTGATTCTGTGACTCCCTCTCTCTCTGCCCCTCCCCCACTCACATTCTCTCTCTGTCTCTCAAAAAATAAATAAATGTTTTTTTTAAAAAAAAAAAAAGGTAACGAGAGCCAACACAAGGCTGGAACGGCCCAGCAGGTGCACAGCCCCTGCAGCGCCCGCGGGCCTGACAAGACCAGAAGAGGTGGGCATGGTGTGCCCCTTGAAGGTTTCTTTAAAAGCAGCCTTTGGATAAAGCCACAGACGCGGCTCAGCAGACTTCCAGCGGTCAAGATGACAAGGTCGAAATTAGACAAGGCAATTCCAACTTGAGGCGAGCCCTCTCTCCCCTGAAGAAGTCACAGACACAGGCAGAAGGTCCCAGTCCTAAGCCAGACTAAAGGCCTGAGAAGAATTCAACGTGCCTGAGACTCAGCTATCTTCTACCTTCCCGAAAACCAGCGTACTTAAGAACTTTTGGGGTGCTCAAACCAAGCCAATTCTTGGAGATTCTTTCTATCCTAGTAACTTGGAGAACCAAAAGTGAAGCAAACATGACTGGCTTAAAATAAAGGGCCTTGGGGACATGTGGGTGGCTCAGTCGGTTAAGTGTCCGACTCCTGATTTCAGCTCAGGTCGCGGTTTCCTGGTTCACAGGATCGAGCCCCAAGTTGGGCTCTGCAGGGACAGCACGTAGCCTCCTTGGGATTCTCTCTCTCTCCCCCCCTCCCTCTCTGCCCCTTGTCTCGCTTGTGCGTATGCTCTCACGCCCTCTCTCTCTCTCTCAAAACAAATAAACATTTTTTTATAAATTAAAAATTTATGGGACGCCTGGGTGGTTCAGTCGGTTAAGTGGCCGACTTCAGCTCAGGTCATGATCTCAGGGTCTGTGAGTTCGAGCCCCGCGTCGGGCTCTGTGCTGATGGCTCAGAGCCTGGAGCCTGCTTCGGATTCTGTGTCTGCCTCTCTCTCTCTGCCCTTCTCCTGCTCACACTCTGTCTCTCAAAAATAAATAAACGTTAAAAAAAATTTTTTTTTAAATTTAATAAACGACGGGCTTTGGTTAAGGTATGAGAGGATAAAACACATCCAGTGTACTGGAGTAAAACACATTCTGGAAGCTAGGGAGAAACCAGCTCTAATCCTTCTGGAATCTGGGAGGCTGCTCTAAGCATCTGAAATGCTGTGATTTTTCCTCTCATGGTGCCAGACTCCAAGATTTGCACAAACTGGGGAAGGGTGAAAATGGACCTTTTTTTTAAGGTTTTTTTTTAAATTTATTTAAGTAATCTCTGTACCCAACATGGGCCTCGAACTCATGACCCCAAGGTCAAGCATCACGTGCTCTTCCGACTGAACCAGGCAGGCGGCCCCCAGACTTCATTTTTTTAAAGTTTTTTTATTTTGAGAAAGAGAGAGAGAGAAAGCATGAGCAGGGGAAGGGAGAGAGAGAGAGAGCAAGAAGCAAGCAGGCTCTGCACCGCAAGCACGGGGCCCGACGCAGGGCTGGAACCCACGAACCGCAAGATCATGACCCAAGCCGAAATCGGATGCTTAACTCACTGAGCCACCCAGGCGCCCCCCGGACTCCTACTTCCTGGCTCTTTACGACTTTAAGGTGATCTCCACGACAGCACCACAGTCCCCTGCTACTGAGTTCAGAATGAGTGGGGGACTCTGCTTCCTGTCCCTGGCGCAAAACCCACATTTTTGGAAGAAGCTGAGCGCAGAGGGCATGACCCCTTCATGACAGCCCCGCAAATATAAAATTAAAGGACACTGGGGCGCCTGGGTGGCTCAGTCGGTTAAGCGTCCAACTTTGGCTCAGGTCATGATCTCGCGGTCTGTGGGTTCGAGTTCCGTGCTGGGCTCTGTGCTGACGGCTGAGCCTGGAGCCTGCTTCGGATTCTGTGTCCCCCTCTTTCTCTGCCCTTCCTTGGCTGGCGCTGTGTCTCTCTCTCTCAAAAATGAGTAAATATTAAAAAAAAAAAAAAAAGAGTGAACACTTCCCATTTGCTCTGACGTTATATCCACACGATAAGCAACTTTCTGCATCATGAAACGAAAGACACAAGACACGTTCCACCACCGCATCTCCTTCTCGGATCCGCCAGCGTGCTAAATTCTCTTACGCTTGAAAAAAGGAAAGTAACACTGCGCCGTGAACTTTAACACCGCGTGCAATCCTGGTAACCTCTGTGGGAGGGGACTAGTTTGCCTGCAGTTGACAGGGGAGGAAACGCTTTGTTCAAGAGCGCATCACTTCGTGCGGCTTGTCCTCACCTCGAGCGGAGGGACCCACCTGGCAGTGTCACCCCAGGAAGGCCTAGATTTCGAGAGGAGTCCTGTCCCTATTCAGGACACTCGTGTCGGGAGCAAGACGGACATCCTCTACAGCCAACTGCGGGCAATTCTTCCTTTGTAATCCCCTTACTTCCAGAGATTAGCCAAAATAAGAGACTCGCTCGTTTCCTTCCTCTTTCTAAGAAATGAGGTAAAGAGAAAATCACCTTCCCAAAAGCCTTCAGGAAAGGTCATCTCCGCCAGAGTTCAACATGCCTTGCGGACACAGATGACTATTAATAAAACATAAGGCAAAAGCCTGATTTTGTGCCTTCTGCAGTACGAAAAAAAAGGGAAAACAGAGAGTATTTTTAGCTCTTTCCAGCCTAAAAGGATTTGACCAAAGGATCTTCGCGACGTCTGGTTTCCCATGCACTGATCAAAACCGACCGAGGTTCTAAAAGGACGTGAATCACGTCCTGCCCGGAGAGCCCACGACATCGACGAAGGGCACGCTCCGCACGGCCGGGCGTCAGCAGTGGTCTCATCCAGACGGCCACCGCTCAACTCCTTACGACTTCGCTACGGTCTCCGACAAAGGAAGGACAAAGCAGGAGGGGCCCGGGCCACGAAAGAGACAAAACGGCAGCGTGCCAAATCCCCGCAGGACGTTCCTCTAGACAAACGCGGCTCAGAAAGCGCCTTCCACTTCGTCCCGTCTCCGCAGACCTCTCCAGCGCCAGCTGTCACATGCCGTTCTCGATCGCTCTCGATAAAACCTTCCCAAAAAGGCGTAACTAATGCAGCCAAATGCTAATGCAGAACAATGCAGAAATAGGGGCCGTTTATTGCCCCCTCCAGGTTTGCTTTTTAAACATGAATCTGGCGAGAGAGGAACAAAACGTTCTCCGCACATGGAGGCAGTTTGCTTTCCACCCAAATTTATGGTAGGACTACGCAATATTTAGTTAAGCTCACGCTGAGAAAAGCCCGGTGCCAAACAGATAAACTCTCAGAAAAATTGACAGATTTTTCTAAGATCAACCGCTTGAGGAAACACTGATGGCCATTTCTGGATGTTTCTCCACAAGGGTATGCTGAAAAAAATGACAACATCAAGGTTCATGGCATAAATCAAACCTGCAAGGAGGTTAAGGATCAGGTCATTATTAACAAAGGAAGCGGTGTCGAAAGAGAGCGAGCGCTCCTCCCGCCTGCTCAGTGGGCTGAGGAAGGGGACCGAAGTTCACGGGGCACGTGGACATCACGTCGCCACGTTGCATACCCGACGCGACGGTGCCTAGCCATTATTTTTCAAAGAAAAAAGAATAGATGACTGCACTTGACCAAACTATTCCAATATACGATAAAAATAGCTCCTATTCTGCATTTCAAATCCTGCTGGACTTTTTTGCTTCAAAGATGAAGAAAACGTTCTTCCTTTACAGATGGGGGGGGGGGGGGATGGAGCAAAAAACCAAGAATTTTCAGTGCAATATCACAGGAGGATTCCTGAATCCTCAACTATTTTTGGTATGCAGTTAGGTTTCAGGGAAATAAAATATGAATGAACATTTCCAATTTAAAATGAAACTGTCCTTGGGGCGCCTGGGTGACTCAGTCGGTTAGCATCCGACTTCAGCTCAGGTCATGATCTCACCGTTTCCGAGTTCAAGTCCCGCATCAGGCTCTGTGCTGACAGCTCAGAGCCTGGAGCCTGCTTCAGATTCTATGTCTCCCTCTCTCTCTCTCTCTCTCCTGGCGCCTGCTTCAGATTCTATGTCTCCCTCTCTCTCTCTCCTCTCTCTCTCTCTCTGCCCCTCCCCCACACGAGCGCACGATCTCTGTCTCTCAAAATAAACACAGTAAAAATATTTTAAATGAAACTGTCCAGTTCTTTCGAGGAAGGGCTTTGCATATTTTTAGTAATAACAACTTCAACTAGAAATACATTGAGTCTTTCTTAAGCTTCTTAACAAAACTTAATCGAAGCTAATTTTGATTGCTCTTCATGTTGGTCAGATTACAGATAAACTATAAGCAGCCTATTATCAAACCCAATTTGTATCCATCACCTGATTTCATAAGGAGTTGATTTTAGTGGAGAAGCAAGGTCACTGTTTTAAATATTTAAAAATGAGCAAATATAGGGGTGCCTTATCTTGGCTCAGGTCATGACCTCACAGTTCATGAGATCGCGCCCCAAATCGGGCTCTGTGCTGACAGCTGACGGCGTGGAGCCTGCGTGTAATTCTCTCGCGTGTACACGCACGCTCGCGCTCTCTCAAAATAAATAAATACACATTTAAAAAATTAAAAAAAAACTGATTTAAGAAATTATATTTAAAAAAATGAGGAAACCTGACCTAGTTAAAAAATGTTGCTGAAGAGTGAACTTAACATTCTGCACACGAAAATGCAAGGAATGGCCATGATCCAAACAATATTTAGGGTCGCCTGCACCTTCCACAGTCTCTGACATAAGCTGCCTTTCCAAAGATTTACAAAGATAAACACAGCCCCCAAAATAAAAGTTAAGAGCGAAGAATATTCTGTTTTTCCCACAAGGACTTGGATAGACAGCAAAGCCTCAAGCGTTAGCAAAATTAATTTTCCATGAAAAAAGAAATTAAACTCTGTACACGTAGCGTGACGCGCACTGACTAATGTATAGAATTGCCGAATCACGGTATTATACGCTGAAACTAACATGACGCTGTATGGTAACTATACTGGAAAAAAAATTAAAAACTTAATAAAAAATCTCCAACTTGATTTTCAATATATACTACATTACTTCCCATTCCTCTCTGAAAGACGTTTTGTCAGTCACACACGTTAGAGGGGCACCTGGGCGGCTCGGTCCGTTGAGCATCTGTCTCTTAATTTCCGCTCAGATCATGACCTCCCCGTCGTGGCACGGAGCCCTGCATCGGGGTGTGTGGAGCCTGCTTAAGATTCTCTTTCCCCCTCTGCCCTTCCCCCTGCCGTTCTCTCTCTCTCTCAAAAAAAAAAATCAAATACATTTATCTCTGAACTTCCACATAAAAGAAGATTTAAAAATAAGAAGCCACCGTGTGATAAAATTTACTAACTCAGGCTACACAAATTCCAAACCTGTAGGAGTCCAGCTGTTTGGAATTAACATCTGTCTCTGCAGCGTGTCACCTAAGGACAAGCTCTGCGGTACTAGCATTTATACAGACATCCAAAAGAGACGGGGCTCTTACTGAGAGAACTGTAAGGCGATGCACGTAATGTAAGGAAATGATGGAACCAACCCAACGCTCAAACGGTTCTTTCTCCCAGTGGGAATGACTGATGTGGGCTGCCTCACCCTGGCTGGCTGGCCCAGAATCTCCTAGAACAAATCCTATTAAGAGAGCAGGGGTAAAGAAGGCTTAGGGCTCTGGCACAGAGCCCAACTGTGGCCTGGCCCGAGGGTCACATCCGTAACTTTCGTCTCAAGGATGCCAAGAAAGCTCAAGCCACGCTTGGAAGTCATCATCTCGAGAGTCTTTGAAAATGCTCTGAACATCGACGTCTCCCTAAATCACACGGACTTCTTCCGACCGCGAGTACACGGGCGAGATTTTTACCTCATTGAATCCATTCAGATGACAGCTCAGGATGAAATGACAATCAAGACTTCTCCATACATTATCTTAAAAGCCATGTGGGTGACCAACATCTTCTTAGAAAGAATCTTCATGAGATAATAATGAAGTATAAATAATAACCTCATGTGTCAAGTATGTTTCCGCTGTTAGATCCAACTATGTACACGCACGCACGCGCACACACACTCTCTCTCTCTCTCTCTCTCTCTCTCAGTGTCTCCCTTATAGGTAATTCAAACGCCAAAACCACCGGTTCTTTCTCTGGAAGAGATGCACTACCTTTGGCAGTGTTTTCTTTCTTATAAGCCAATACATTTAATAAATTATTTCCCAGGAGGTCAATTTCTGCTTTCAAAAAACATGTGAGTCACTCGAGAGGAGAAATCCTTTATCTAAAAATGCACTACAGCCCCCGAGCACCCCCGACACCAGTGGGAGAACGTGGGCACTGGGGCTCTGATTACTTACTTGTTAAAAAAAGGTTCGATGAGTTTTGATCTGGCAGACACGTGAATTTTTGGAGGGCTAAGAAAAGAACCTAATGAAGAAAAGCAGGGAGTATTACACACGGTCAAGGAGACAGAGCCGGAAAGTTCTGACCGTCTATGTAAATCAGTTCTCCAGTGCGGAAGGGTCAGAGGTCACACCGGCTAGGTGCCAACAGGTCTTCCTTGTGGCACTCTCCACGCCCTACCCCAAGCCCCCCCCGCCCCGACCTCCAACCCTCCCACTCCTACCCGGGTGAGTGGGCCCCAAGGGAAGGGCAGAGAGGCGAGATCCAGCCCAGACCGTGGTGTGCTTGGTGGACACAGGCGTAGCGAGTACCTAGGTAGTTGGCCATGGCGATGAAGCACAGCCCTGTGATGTAGGCGTCGTAGCCCGCCTCGTGGAGCTGTTCGGTAGCGGTGTCGTAACTCGGAAAACCTTCTGCACTTTCTAAAGGGAAAAAAGGACAAAGGGTTTTCCCAAGGACATCACAAATCATGAAGAAGGTCTAGGCTTTCTTCTCTCACCCTCCCTCCTTTTCTTAATTCCTTTTTTTGGACTATTACCCAGAAAAGGAAGCAAATGGCTATAATCTTGGCTGCTTTTGTACCTTCCATTGTCAATTTCTGAAACATTAGTCCAATTATCAATGTCTTCAGAAGTTTGCAGGCTACAGCTAATGGAATGCTAATTACGGTATCAGCAGCAAAATGAGGTGAACAGGAACCTAGGAAGGAACGCGTGGCAGGCTCACCACACACCTGGGTAGGGGCCGTGACCAGACACGGCAAAAGGTCTCTGCCTTGAGAAACATTCCTTCCTACTTCCGGTGTTCCTCGCTGCCACCCTTCCACAGTCTGGCCACCACTGACAGGAGGCACGGGTGGAGACCCCCCTTCCTCATCTGTCAACTCAGTTCTGGGGCTTTCCTGAGACAGAAAGTGTATTTCCATTCGACCGCTGGCAATTAATCACCAACTCTTTTGTCTCTGCTTCGACAATGCCCCATAGAAAAGATAGATACATCAAGTTTTGGGAGAATTCCAAGCATTAGGAAATAAAAGCCCTGGGGCTTTGATTGCTAAACTTCTCAACGAATGGGCTACCCAACTGGATTAACATAAAATAGATGTAGGATTACGAGGCCATCTCTAGGCAGAAAGCGTAAGTCAACACAGGGCAGGAGCGAGTCCACTGAGCCAAAATCCGCGCATGTGCACAGTGGTTTCCAGAGCCACTCCTCCCTCCTCCTGCGCTACACGTCAGGAACGATCCCAAGGGCTTGGGGCACTATCAGGATTGCTTTATGCCCTTACCAACTTTAGGAGGGCTGAAAGGCGTCTCTTTTAACCGCTTTTCCAATTCTGCAAGAGATGTGTTGTTAATGATGTCCTGCAAACCAGAAAGCAGAGAATCGTGGATGAGCTGAAATCATCTCAGTACATTAAGCAGAGTCACTGACTGTCAGGACCAGAAAACCAAAAACAAGCACAAAAAACCCGGTGTCTGGTACTGCCCCCTTGTGTTCCCTGCAGACACACAGGGGTCATCGTTCAACATGAAACACACCAAGTGTCATTGTCACCATGCGGAAAGTATCACCAGATGAAAGGTTTTCAAGACACGTGAAACACCTACAGAACTGGGGCCAGAAACCTAAGCAGTTCTGGCATTCGTCTCGCTCAGTTATATAAAGTCACTTCGCAGAACAGCAATTATTATCTGAATTTTCCTGATTAGGAAATACAACCGAAATACATAAAATCAGGAAAATAACGAAGTGCGTGCAGGTATAACTTATTCGAAAATGCATTACACACACACACACACACACACACACACATTTTTACTAAGCTCTATGCCCAACTTAAGGCTTGAAGTCACGGCCCCGAGATCAAGAGTCACATGCTCTACTGACTGAGTCAGCCAAGCACACCCCCCCCCAAAAAACACACAATATATTTTAAGATTAAAAACGTTTATATTCAAAAAGAATATAGGAGAAAAAAATGATTCCACCACCCAAAGACAACCTTTATTCACGTTTTGATATATTTATTGCTAGTTCTTTTCCAATTTTTTTTCTCTTTTTTGGATGTCTTTGAAAAGATATTTTGGGGGGCCTGGGTGGCTCAGTCGGTTAAGCGTTGGACTTCAGCTCGGGTCATGATCTCACGGTTCATAAGTTCAAGCCCCACATCGGGCTCTGTGCTGACAGCTCTGAGACTGGAGCCTGCTTCAGATTCTATCTCCCTCTCACTCGCTCTGCCCCTTCCCTGCTTATGCTTTGTCTCTCTCTGTCTCTCGAAAATAAATGTTAAAAAAAATTATAAAAAAAAAAAGAAAGAAAATGATTTTTAAATAGACCACAATTTCAAGTTCCTAGTGGCAATTCGAAACACAACAAAACATAGTTTATCAGTGATAGCTCAAATTTTAAAAATACCTTAAGGGGCACCTGGGTGGCTCCGTCGGTTAAACGTTCGACTTCGGCTCAGGTCATGATCTCACGGTCTGTGAGTTCGAGCCCTGCGTCGGGCTCTGTGCTGACAGCTCAGAGCCTGGAGCCTGCTTCGGATTCTGTGTCTCCCTCTCTTCTGCCCCTCCCCCACTTGCTCGCGCCTGAACTCCTCTCTATCTCTCTCTCTCTCTAAAATAAGTAAACATTAAAAAAAAAATACCTTAAAAGGTTGTGTGCTGGCCATCAATTTTGTATCCAAGAGTCTAAAAACAAAAGAATTTTCAATAAGGTAAACAGAATGCACATCGACGTCCAAAATGTATTTTACTCAAACGAAGAGCCGACTGTCCTAAAAGCCGACAGGAGAATGAAACACAGGAGCCGTCTGGACGGAGCGCCGGCACCTCCACTACACGGGACTGGGACTCCATCCTCCCGACCCCTCTCCGCCGAGAGACCGCACTCAGAGCACAGCTCTAGATCTCCACGGACCCTGAGAGAGCGGGGCCGCGCTGCCCTCCAGGGGAAGGCAAAGGTCGGCCTGTGTCCCGGGGTTCTGCCACGGCTGCAGGAACAGCCCCTCCCCCGCCCCAGGCCCTTACCAACTACTATCCCACCCAGGCTTGCACAAAACAAACTCGTGGAGGCCAAAATCTGCATTTGGTAGTTTCGTGCTATTGTTATTTCTTAGAATTCGGTTTTAGAGATTAGAATAAGGAAAAAGGAGAGAGAAAAGGAGAGAGACAGACACTAATACAAAATCTCTGTTCCTTTTGACGTAAACGGGAACAGTGTCGGTAACAGGACAGAACCGGCCCGGATGTAAGAACGACAGCTCTGCCGCCACGCCCGTCCCTCTTCAGACCCTCGCTTCGGGGACGCCACAGGGCTGACACGTGACCGGACGTATCAGAGCTACCACGTGGTATTAACTGGGGGAGACACGCACAGGTAAACTCAGAGTTGAGGGAAAAGAATCTCTAGCCGGGTGGTTCTTGACAGACTGCGGAGGACTCTCAACTGGACATCCGACAGGGACAAGGCAGGTCCGACGTCAAAGACAGACAAGAGCCAATTCGAGAAGGCTCCGCCAGTTTTTCGGACCACAGGGTGTGTGGGGCGAGAAGGAAGAAAGTGTGGTCTATTTTCACCCTCAGTTCAAATTTTGATTTTTAATGGAATAAAACCAATCATCGATTACAAAAGCAAACCACCACAGCGGGACTTGTGAAACCATCGCCCAGCTTGTGTCGACTGGATGGTAACCATGACTGGGCCATTACTTTTATTATTCTTTATCACCTGTTTGTATTATAACAACATGGTAGGAGAACTCTTTTGAAGAAAAGACAAAAAGAACTCTTAAAGAAAGCTTACCTGGGGAAAACACATGTTGTCATCTCCTTAAACTCATTTAAGTCCTAAAAAAAAAAAAAAAAAACAAACCCACAGACAATGATTTGCTGTGATTTTACTAATACACTCACGATACTGAAAACATACATGAATGTTTCAAGCTTCATAGCTCTCTTTTCAAACCATGTTCTCTCGTGTGGGCCCTTTAAGCTCAACGGCCACATCCATTCCCAGTTAAAAATTACCTTCTAAAAACCCTCACGATTTCCTCACTGACTGGGAATCCTATGATCTGACATAAAGTCTTTGCATAACCAAAACAGACAAACTCCAGCATTTTCCTCCCTGAAACAGGAGGAGGGAAAGGTTTCTATTATACACAGAAAGCTTTCAGTAATAGGTCTGTTAAATAAATCCATCATAACAGCGAGACCAGTAGAGTTATTCGAATAAAACGGTTTGTAAAGGAAACGGGCATTCTGTAACCGTTACCGAGAACACCTCTGAAATGCTAGTTACAAAGGCCATTTAAGCACAGATTTTCCAATGTGCACAACGCTCGCTTTAACCACTCACAAGATTGCTAAAGAAGCACCAGCAGCAAGTGCCTAAATTAGACAATTCATTCCCGGTTTATTTTGATCGGGAAGTCTAAAGCTGAAAGGAGACGGAGCCAATTTTGAATGAGCTCATTTGCATACATAATTGCCACGCTAGACTGCACCATCATACTCCTGACCCTTTGAAACTACACATCTCTTCAGCGCTATTCATGCTTCGTAGCAAACTGCCACTTCCAATTAGCTTTCCGAGCCTGTAAATACAGACTTGTGTTTAGCTAGTTTGGAATATTTACCAGCTTTTCAATGGCTATCATTAAATTAACAGACAATACGTGAACAAGTGGTTTCGGTGCTGAGGCCAAACAAAAACGCGGTAACCGTTGTCACCTCTTGATGCCCTCACAAAGCCTCACAAGCAAGAAAAAATTAGAAGGCTAGCGCCTTCCAGGGCTACTATATAACACAGCTCTGGACCAATGCCTTCCAAAAGGTCATGCCTACGTACCACGAAGATTCTTCAGAAGAGACTCTCCCCTAAAAGGCAGCTCCAAAACATGGATTCTTTAGTACACTTTTAAGCGTAAAATGTAGCACCGGCGCCTGTTAGAGGCCTCCCATTTTAAATATGTTTTCTCATTCATTCTCATCGCTTCTTCCAAAACTAGCTGGAAGAACACCATTTTCTCCTTCTGACAGGGACAGGACACAAAGAAGGGCAATTACTTACTCAGGTCGCGTTAGTAATAAAGCAAGGGAGGAAGCCGCGTCTCCTAACCCACGTCCTACTCTGCGACAAACCACGTGCCCTTTCTACTAGGACTGGATTCGGAACTACAGGAGTTTCGTTCTAGGGGACATTTAGTACGCGCTTGGACCGTGTGCTCTGCTGGGTGTTTGGACCCGAGCAAGAGAAAAGGTTAAACCCCTTGCCCGAGGAGCCGATCACCGAGAAGAAAAAGGGGGAAAGCTGTCAAGAAAAACCGTAGGCACAAGAGGTACACGGTTCTGTGGGAGTCAGAGAAAGGAAAGAACACCTCTCGGACAAGGCAAGCGGGCGTGGAAAACTTCACGGAAGGGGCGTTCGCTGGACCTTGGTAAGACGGGGAAAGCTGCGTCCAGCAAACGCGGAGAAAACTCGAAGTGGAGGAGACGGCGTACCAAGCCAGGGACAGGCAGAATCACCAAGCGGTTGCCAGGAACAAATGAGCCGGGCCAGCCGGCCGCACGGAGACTGACAAGTGACGGGAAGGCCCAGGCCGGTGGGGCCAGATCACAGAAAAGCTGGATATGCCAGCCTACAAAGAATCGGCTGTAGAGAAGACCAGAGACTACAGGATTAGGTTCAGACTTTTGAGCAGGGTCAGTGATGTGAACAGAGCCATACATCAGAAGATTATAAAACTAGCACGGCCGGAAGATACTCAATTGTTAAATCGACATTTAACGCCTCCTCTGTGCCAAGTTCTGTTTGGTGTTTGGACGCAGTGTGTCAGACACACTTTCCTCTTTCCTTACAATCACCTCGCTGGTTTAAAGGTCAAAAACATCGGGAGGGGAGCTGCCGGACTTTGGTCTTCGGGGCCGGCAGAAGTGCCTCTTAGATTCATACGCTGCGAAGTCACCCCCGTCCTGTTTGTTTTGAGACTCACCACTACGAAGTCCTTGAGTCCCAGAGGGTGATGCAGGTGTCATGAAAAGCCCTGGCAACCCCTGAGGGTGCAGCAATAGGACAAGGGGGGCAGCAGACCCACCGGATTCCCAGCTGGGCTTTGCTGGACTTTTCCAAAGAAAGAGATCAAGGTCCTGACGGAACGATGTCTCATAAGAAACGTGAGGTCCCTGAGATCTTGCCTGTGTACAAATGACACCGGGCTCCGAAGGAGGTATCTTCCAGTCGGGAAGTCATACGGGATTAACTTGGTGGCACCTGAAAGCAGGGACTGGCAAACCACGGCCCACAGGCCAAATTGGGTCCATCACCTATTTTTTAAGCAAAGTCTCACTGGAGCGAAGCCACGCCCATTTGTTCTCGCGCTCTATGGCCACTTTCGGGCTACGATGGCAGTGGGAGAGCTGCGGCAGAGACTGCAGAGCCTGCAAAGCATACAGTATAGTACTATCTGGCCCTTTACAGAAAAAGCTTGCCAACCTTCGTTTTAAAGGAGGGGCTGACCATGAACAACGGGGAAGCCTGCCTGGGGTCTGCTAAGCTCCAGAGTTCGAGAACTCAGGCTACTTGCAATTAAAACAGAGAGAATCCAGGTGTGGGACACAGCACGGAGACAAGCGGTCAGGATCCCAAAAGTGACCGGGAAGAGTCCAAAATGATGTTAACAATAGTACTGGTGAGAGGGTATCGCTCATAATTTATAAAGGAATAAAGGAGAAATAACTGGTTCGGAGAGAGTAAGAGGGGAAGAACGAGGCGGTGTTAAGTGACACGTCTCATCTGAGACCTGTAAATGACAAACACCTCGGGGTCCGAGAGCCATCCGGGCAGAGCCGCGTGGAGGCCGGGGAGAGAGCACGGCTGGAGATCAAGACGTCACTGTATCCAGCTGAAGGTACTCGAGCGGGCGAGACCCCCCCCCCCGAAGGCGGAAAGTACAGAGAGCGGGTAAAGGAGAGGGGAGGAGAGTGACGGGAGGTGAGCGAGATGAGGCAGGTGCACAGGCAGGGAGCGGAGGAGGAAGGCAGAAGAGACGCTCCTTTCCTGCAGGGCCGAGGAAGCAGTGCCTTGGTGCGCGGAGAGGACTCGGCTCCAGGAGCGAAAAAACACCAAGGGTAACGGAAGATCGAAGGGAAGCAGCCTCACGAGAGGTGATCGCAAATTCCGCAGGGCCTGATCCAGGTCAGCTGAGCTGAAGCACGACTCGGCTTCAATGGCCCTACTATAGCTAAGTCAGCAGCGGCGAACTGGAAGACCACAGCTGTGGCCGAGGAACCGCCGCCCAGCGCTCACTGAGCAAGCCGCTGGCGTCGGGACGGAACAAAGGTCCGGCTTTGCTCTGGCAATGGCGGACGACGAAGAGTCCGTATGACGGCTCGTAAGCACGTCTCTTCAAACACGTACAACCAAGCGCACGAGGCTCCGTCTCCTGGAAGAGGCTGCATCCAAGGAAACAGCTCTCAGGCAGAGGACACGTTCTCAGTAATAAGGAACTGGGAATTTTTTTCTCTTCTTCTTCTTAAGTTTTTATTTAAATTCCAGTTAGTTAACACGCAGCGTAACATTAGTTCCAGGTGGACAACACAGTAATTCAACGCTTCCCTGTGCCACCCAGGGCCCGTCACGACAAGTGCCCTCCTTCGTGCCCATCCCCTATTTCACCCGTGCCCCACCCGCCTCACCTCTCCGGACCATCAGTGTGCGCTCTACAATTAAGAGTCTGTTTCTTGGTTTGCCTCTCTCTCTTTTTTTGCCCTTTGCTCATTTGTTTTGTTTCTTATATTCCACATGAGTGAAATCATACAGTATTTGTCTTTCTCTAATTTATTCCACTTAGCATGATACTCCCTAGCTCCATCCACGTCGTGGCACCTAGCAAGGAATCGTGAATTCTTAACACAGCTTGGGGCACCTGGGGGGGGAAGGGTCAGTCCGCTGAGCGTCTGACTTCAGTCCAGGTCGTGATCTTGTCGGCTTGTGAGTCCGAGCCCCGCGTCGGGTTCTGTGCTGTCAGCTCGGAGCCTGGAGCCCGCTTCCGATTCTGTGCCTCCCTCTCTCTCTCTGCCCCTCCCCCACTCGCTTGCGCGCGCGCGCGCGCGCGCTCTCTCTCTCTCTCTCTCTCAAAAATAAATAAACATAAAATGAAATCTCTGACCCCGGCTGGCGAACACTTACCGCAGGCAGAGGGCAGTAGAACTGATGAACCGTGTGCATGACGTCCAAGAGCATGTTGTGTCCAATAACGAGCTTTCCCTACAGAAAGTCAAGGTCAGGAAAAAGACTTCTTGGCACAAAATTATTTTGGGGCCTGAGAGTGAAATGTGTGGTTCGGATTCTATGAGGACTCTGTCCTAAACTTACTTTTTGACATGAAAAAAAACAAAAAAACAAACCCCTTATACTTGACTAAATTAGCTAGGGCCCACTTTCTTCCTCTTTGATTTCAGAGTAGGAGATCCAGAATGCAAAGTAAAAGCACCAATGACTTTGATTTCATCGATGCTTCTCTCTGCTTCTCATTCATCTTGCCGCCCTCAAAATCAGAAGCAGTAAAATTTGTATCGAAGAGCTCAAAAAAGGAGCCGAAAAGGCTAACTACCTTGAACTGTCAATAATCTGTGAACCAGAATCCAAATATCTATTCTAGGGGTGCATTCTTTACAACAACTCATTTATTTTTAAAAGATATTCACGAGAACGCCGAAACATAAAAAAAAAAGTAAATTTGAGTTCTATTCAACAGGATGAATTTCCACGTCCTTCACACCCACGTCAAAATTCACGCGGGGCGTGTTCTCAAACACCATTTCTAGGGCAATTTGCCGCTTTGCTTGTCAACCAACTAAACTACAATCTATGTTCAATCAATTACTCCATCGTGATAAAAACTTAACTATCAAAGTGGAACACTGACCTAGATGCAGCTAGCCAGGTGACACCATTTTTAACCTAAGGCATCTGGTCATTACCGTGGAGCTTTCGACCGGGTCCCAGTGCACCTCCAGAGTGAGGCTCCTTGACTCACAGGGCTACCCATAATTCTCTGAAATAATTCTATACAAAATCTCCCAAATCCAACAGACGAGCCCTTCTTTCGGCCACAGCAGTAACTACCTCAGTAGGAACCTAGGGCCAGGTCTCGTTTCTAAACACCAGTGTCCAATAAAAGGAACCAGGGCTCCTTGGCGAACTTATGGGTTCCGGAACGGAGGCAGGGAAAACACAACATGAGTCTGAACATTCTGAGATGCCAGAGAGTGAGGAGGTGCTCAAAGAAGGATGGGGGCCTGTTCAAAGGACAAGGAGCCAACGTGAAGACGCACTAATGGCCGAAGGTGGTACATTCTGAGCAACAAAACAAACACAAATATCAGATTATAATCTGTAGAATAAAATAAATTCCCCGAAGTCCGTGCTTCTAAACATTTTTAAATGAATAAATAAAAATGAAACAAGGGACGTCTCTTCCTTACAGAAGAATTCCCAGAACAAGTGCAGAGAGAAAGAAGAAAATACACCCTCGCCACTGAAACACCACGGTAATAACGTCTGCGGGCAAACTCCACCCAGAGGCCGTGCGGTGGGCGCGCGGTCGAGAAAAAGTAGCATGATCATAGTCTCAAAGTATCTCCCCCAATTTATTAGGCACAAAGGGGCAAGTAAGAACATTACAGTGCACAATTCCAGCGGACGCCACCTCAACCGGGAGACCAAGGTCAACATCACCAACTATCGTTTCCGTGGGATTCTTGCCAAAACCGTACATCCCCAGTGCAATCATGAGAAAAGGCCGGGCAAACCCAAACTGAGGGAGATGTGACAAAATTACAATCAGTATTCTTTAAGCACCTCGAGATTACAAAAGACAGAGGGACTGCCAGACGGGCGAAGGCCAAAGGGAAAGAGCAAGTAAATGCAATGTAGGATCCTGGAAAGAACTGTGAACGGAAAACGGACTCGGTGGGAACAGTGACGAAGTTCAAGTAAGGTCGAGGGTCTGGTTCATCACACCGTCCCAGTGCTCATTTCCTGGTTCTGGTGCCCCCGTGGTTATTAGGAAGCATCAGCGAAAGGGTAGCTGGGTGAGGGATCTATGGAAACTCTGTGCTATTTTGGGGACTTTTCTATAGTTTTTTAAAACAGAAAATTACCTTGAAGAGTGGCAGGGAGAGAATGTGGTGTCACATAAATATTTAAGAGTGTCTGGTGTTCACCGGCTTTATGGAACCGGACTCTGTTTTTAAGGGATGGGACTTAGAAACGTTAAATGTCTGGCTCGCTAATAAACAGGGCTTTTCTCTGGCAGCATGCCTTGTGACGTTAACTACCGGCGGTCAGCAACCTGCTGCGAGTTATTCTGTAGGAGACAGACAACAGGGAGGAAAAACCAACCGACGCGCAGCCAGCGAAGGCATCTGAATACGGGCCCGGCGAACGAACACCGGCGGAAGGGCTCCCGGAGCTCAAAGCCAGCGGACGCCCGCAGCCTGTCCGGGCCAGCCGCAGTCCCACCACCCGCTCCTGTGAAGGCCGCCGGCCGAGTGGGCATATCGTAAGCAAGAGTGTCCTCCTTCCTTCTCTGGGTACCTGTTATCTTAGCCACTTCTGAACACACTCTGGCCTTTGTTTCTCTCCAGACTCCTCTGGCTTTCTATTCCATTCTGATTACCTCACTCACTTCAGACAAAGAGCTCCCGGAGAGCCAGCCGTCTTCTTTTACAGGGCTCTGTCACTGCTGTTTGTCCCCAGTCGAGGACAGCGGCAGGCGTCTCCTCAAGTCCTCATCTGACAAGCCTGCGCCTGGTGGTGGGACAGCCACGGAACCCTGCGGGGATCTCTACAGCCTTAAAGTGTCCTTGCTACAAAGCTGAGCATCTAAGGGACAAGATGACCCCTTCTGGGGGCGGGGGGGACAATTCCTTCTCCCACGGCTAATGACTCAAGGAACAGAAAGCCTTCCACTCCGGGCTATTGAGCAACCCAGCAAGCCGCCTGACTGGGGTGCGCCGTCCGCAAAGCCACCGGCAGCCTGACCGTTTATCTGCGCAAGATGCAGAGGCGTCTTTGCCAAAGGGACTTAGGAAACGAGCAAAAATGACTGCCGGACGTAGCACGGACCCCTCCAGCATACTTGCACAAATGGTCACCACATTCTGAAAACCTGTCAGATATCATCGAGGCTATGGGACCGAAGATTCCGTTACAGTTCTGCAGAACGCCATTACTGGTGCTCTCTAGATTCTTCTAATTAAGGAACAAAACGCTCTCAGGTACCTGATTATTTCTCCTCATACTCCTTCCTTTCTTATTCCACTTCTTACTAGTTTTGAGAATAAACGTTAGTTTCACGCAGCCATGTAAGGACATCATAGTATAATCCTTCTATGTGCTTTGCAAGAAAACCTTTTCTTTTTAATTTTTTTTAAAGTAATCTCTATACCCAACATGGGGCTCGAACTCCCAACCCCAAGATCAAGAGTTGAACACTCTACTCAGTGAGTCGGCCAGGCATCCCTACAAGAAAACCAAATGGTGTGGGTCCAAGCAGCAATTGTAGTGTCCCACCCAATGCCTTATAACCAGTCTCCCTCCATACAGGTAAACATTCTACACGTGACCGAATCCACAATGATCACCATCTCACCTTAAATGTCATATTCAGGAATCTGGTTAAAAAGAAAAAAACCTGGGAGCCTCCGGGAGGCTCTGCCGGTGGAGTGTGCGACTTCAGCTCAGGCCATGATTTCATCGTTCATGAGTTCAAGTCCCACATCAGCCTCCACGCTGACAGCACAGAGCCTGCTTGAGATTTTCTCTTTGCCCCTCCCCTGCTCTCACTCCCTCTCTCTCAAAATAAACAAATAAACTTTAAAAAGAAAAAAAAAAGGAAGAAAGGGGCTCCCGGGTGGCTCAGTCAGTTAAATGTACACCTCTTGGTTTCAGTTCAGGTCATGATCTTACTGTTTGTGAGTTCGAGCCCCACAATGGGCTCCATGCTGACAGTGTGGAGCCTACTTGGGATTCTTTCTCTCTCCCTTTCTTTCTGCCCTTCCTGCCGGTGCATGGTCTCTTTCTCTCTCTCTCTCTCAAAATAAATAAATAAACTTCAAAAGAAAGAAAAAAAGAAAGCAAGAACAAACGAATGAGCCTGGTTCACTTACCGAATTGGCAATGGCATGAATAACTCTAGAAAATCCCACAGCGTCATTCAGTTCTTCCTAATTTAGAGAAACAAACCAAAGAAACTATTGATGTACATATATTCCTTATTTGAACAGGTTAAATAAAACCTAGCCTCCAAAAAGCACTGAAATGTTACGAGTTAGAGTTTAGTTTCCCAAGTTCTGAGTCCACCATCTCAAATGAGTGCCACCTGAAATGATCGACGTATACAGCTCTCTTCTGTGTTATAACACGGAATGAGGAGGGAGCAAATTATTCATTGGTTACTAAAACAAAAGTGCCTAGAGCTTGCCCGTCACTGCACATGGGCTGCTGAAACCTCCAAGTCTAGCCAGTGGTCTTAAAAACACAAACTCTTCTAAGCCGCCACCTGCTGGCCAAATCCAACACTGCATTAAATTCCGAGGAAACCCGTCCAGCAGTTGATGGATCAAATCAAGCATTCTCCAAATTCTCCCAGCTTTTTTCGCCAACTGCATTTTTATCCCACATTTAGAGCCCAGCATTCGGAGACCCGTCCCCGTTCGGGTTCTTCTCTCCTTTCTTCCCGACGGGGTTTGAATCGCCTTGATTTCTCTATCTTGAGAGCACCCGCTGCCCCGTCTGGTCTCATCAGGGCTACACGACGCAAGTCTCCTCTCTGCTCACTAGCTCCCTGCAGCGACCTGCGGCCCTCTGCTCTCTGGCCTCTCCCTCACTGGGCTGCTCCTGTCTTTACTCCCAAAGCTAACGGGTGCTGGCAGGGGATGTGGAGAAAACTGTAACACCCGTGCCCTGTTGGTGGAAACACAAAGCGGCACAGTCACTATGGAGAACAGTATGGTGGTTCCTCAAAAAATTAAATACAGGGGCGCCTGGGGGGCTCAGTCGGTTAAGCATCCGACTTCAGCTCAGGTCATCATCTCGCGGTTCATGAGTTCAAGCCCTGCGTCGGGATCTGTGCTGCTGGCTTGGAGCCTGGAGCCTGCTTCCGATTCTGGGTCTCCCTGTCCTGCTGGCACTCTGTCTCTTTCTCTCTCTCTCTCTCAAAAATAAATAAATGCTTAAAAAAAATTTTTAATTAAATATAGAATTTCCTTATGATCCAGCAATTTCATTTCTGGGTGTATACCCAAAGGAACTGAAAGCAGGGACGCAAAGAGATATTTGCACACCCTTGATCATAGCAGCATTATTTCACAAGGATCGAAAGGTGGACGCGGCCCAGTGTCCATGATGCGTGGGTGAAGAAAATGTGACCCTGCCACAAGACGGATGAAACCGGGGCTAATTGCCATGGCTAAGTGAAATAAGCCTGTCGCAAAAAGACAAACACTGTAGGATGCACCCAGAGAAGGTACCTGGAGCAGTCAAACTCCTAGAGACAGAAAGTAAAACGGTGGCCGGCAGGGGCTGGGGCGGGGGGCAGGCAGGGAGTCAGTGTTTAATGGGGCCAGAGTTCAGTTGTGGAGGACGAGAACAGTCACGAGGATGGATGGCGGTGATGGCTGGACAGTAAGGTGAACATACTTCCTGCTACAGAACCGTACGCTTAGAAATGGGTACGGTAGGGAGCGCCTGGGGGGGCTCAGTTAAGTGTCTGACTTCCACTCAGGTCATGATCGCACAGCTTGAGACTTTGTGAGTTCGAGCCCCACATCGGGCTCTCTGCTGTCAGCAAAGAGCCCGCTTCTGATCCTCTGTCCCCTTCTCTCTCTGCCCCTCCCCTGCTCTCTTTCTCAAAAGGTTTAGGGGTGCCTGGATGGCTCAGTCGGTTAAGCATTCTGACTCTGGTTCAGGACATGATCTCACAGTTCAGGAGTTCGAGCCCCACATCAGGCTGTGCTGACAATTCAGAGCCTGGAGCCTGCTTCAGATGGTCTCCCTCTCTCTCTCTCTCTCTTGTCCCCTGCTCACACTCTGTCTCTCTCTCTCTCAAGTATAAAAAACAAAACAATAAAAAAATTTTTTAATGTAAAAAAGGAAACAGAGTAATATATTTTATGTTATGTGTGTTTTACAATTAAAAATTTTTTTAACTTTTGAGACGATTTTTTAAAACACCCCTATGCAAATTTTTAATGGCAGTTTGATGGCTTCCTCCCAGACAGTTAGCTCTTAGGAAAGCCGGGAATCATTTATTCTTATGCCCTCTGTGCTGACCATAATGCTTGAACACACGGGCAGTATGTTATAAATGGTGGATAACCAATCTGACCCTAATTCCTCTCCCAAAGTTTTCATTCTTCCTTGGGACCAGAGGGCCTTCCCGTCAAGCGGATGAATGTCCGCAGTGGGGAGTGGTGGGTTGGGGTCCCTGCTAAACATCCCAGGTGATTTGGGTCTCAGATCTCTGTGTCTTTCTCCTCTGCCCTCTAGGAAACCAGAACAGAGATTTGGAATTCTCTCTCTCAAAAATGTTATTAAACTTTTACTGCAACACTTAAAAAAATTATTTATTAAAAAAAAAAAAAAAAAAAGAACAACTCCTCCCAAGGCTAACCCAATGGCCACGTCTCAGTCCACGGCTGACGGCCCCTTCTTTGACATTCTCTTCCCCAACTGAGGGCCACAGATACCCTCTGGGCCATTTTTCTGCTTCTGCCTGTCCTTTAAATGCTAGATCCTTCAGGAACCTACCCCCGACCATCTTACTCTCATTCTTTGGTGCAGGTAGATGCTCCAACCCAGTCCCAGTCTCCCCGCCAGCGACAGCCACGCCAGCCCTCACCTCCCCGTCTCTCCTGCGCTCCAGAATGACAAGCCTGTACAGGACACTCACCTTGCATGTCCCAAGACCTCGAAGAGCCTCACTGGGTCAAAAACAGAAGGTGACATCCTTCTCCACTCCTGGGGGACAGCTCGGCCATGGTGCCCTGGCGACCTTGCACCACCCACATGAGTCACACGGACAAAGGCCTGAGTCAGGACCAGTCTCCCGGCGGAACACGCCCCAGGGGGAGCGGGTGGGAGGCAGGGGCCTGTGAGGAGCGGCTCTGCGGCCACCTCCCGCCTGCCTCCCTCTCTCTCCTGGGAGGCTGTCATAAGGGTTTCTCACAGCTTCGCAGGCCCTGAGGAGGCGTGGGGTTTTCTGCCCCACCCTCCACTGCAGACTGGAGCTACGGCCCAGGAAAGCACTTAGCTGCGCTCTGAAATGGACTCCTTGGTAATGGGTAGCCACGAGTCACGCCGCAGTCCCCTGGCCCCCTTGGTTCCAGTGTTGTCTTTCTGGCGTGTGGGACAGGGACCAGATGTGGCTGGCACCACTGGCTGATCTTCCTTCTTTATGTAATAAACCTCCTAAATCCGACAGTGGCTTCTTGCGTCTTTACTGGTTCAGTCAGTCAGATGTGGCCCTGACTCCTTCCTGCGTGAGCTCCCGGCCTCCCCGCCCCCGTGTGTCACCCAGCCCTCCCCACCTGCCATCCGTCTATCCGGCCGCTCCAACTTCCAGCTCACGTGTCTTTCTTCTCTCCCCTGCCGCTTTTGCCACCCACGCCCAATCCCAAATTCCACCAATTCTGCCTTCTAAATCCCTCCAACCCGACTGCTACTCACGACTCTATTCCCGCTCACCGACATCTCCAGAGCAGAACCGTCGCCCCGCCTCCGGTCCCACTCCCCGGCCTGCATTCCCAGACAGCAACCGGGGGGAGGCCGCTAACGACGCAGATACCACCATGTCATCCTGACCTGCCAAATCACGTGTTCTGCCCTCTGTTTTAGGAAAACGAGCAGCTGCGCCTGAGGTTAAACCCGGCAGGATCGGTTAACGGGCATGAGGTTCTGGGCCACACCATCTGAATGAGACCCGAGAATCCTTTCCTCAAGGAAAGGACCACCATGGTAGACTCCCGTCGGGGGCTACGCCGAAATCTTTAACCGTTAAGTTGGTCTCACTCTGTTCTAGGTTTTTCTGCCAGTTCAACTCTGCTGTGATAGGAAACTATTCATTAGACTGAACGTGACACACGATCTGCAAACACACAGAAAGGACCCGGCCAGGACCTAGCTGCTGCTTCTCGCCCGGAGGACGTGCGCGTGCTCCATTACCTGCTCCCTCGCGTGTTTCTGCTGCTCCCTCCTTTTACGTTCTTCTTCGTCTACTTTGCTGATGACGATGTATCGCTCCTTCTGAAAGACATAAAGCAGACGTACAACTTTCTGGAAGCAACTGGACCGCGAGCAATTCAGATTCTGCTACCATTTGAAGTTATACGTTTTATCACCACACGGCCTTTCACGGGCTACATCCCTGAAAGCATTTTGAAACGCCGCCGACAACGGAGTTGGCGCACGACGAACCAAAATTCTGCCTCTGCCCTGGCGCGACATTTTCCTGCAGTTTACCGACTCGCCCCGACAGACATCGGAAGTATCGACAGACCATGAGAACCAGACACTCTCCACGGTGAACACTAAGAACTTACACTGCACGTGCACGTGAGCTTCTAGAGAGCTTTAAAATAAAATTTCTCACACGGGCAGCAACCTCTGTGACCTTGGCTAAAACAACCCCTTAATACACGCATCACCAGAAACCGGGGAAACTAGAGCAAAAATGAACCCTTGGGACTTCATCGAGATAAAAAAACTTCTGCACAGCGAAAGAAACAATCTATAAAACTAAAAGGCAACCGACAGAATGGGAGAAGACATTTGCAAATGACGTATCCGATAAAGGGCTAGTATCCAAAAATCTATAAAGAATTTATCAAACTCAACACCCAAAAACAAATAACCCAGTGACGAAATGGGCAGAAGACATGAAGAGACCCTTCTCCAAAGAAGGCATCCAGACGGCCACCAGACACGTGAAAAGATGCTCGACATCACTCACCATCCGGGATACAAATCAAAACCACACGAGATACCACCTCACACCTGTCAGAATGGCTAATATTAACAACACAAAACACAGGTATTGGCAAAGACGCGGAGAAAGGGGAACCCTCTTGCAGTGTTAGTGGGAATGCAAACTGGTGCGGCCGCTCTGGAGAACGCTATGGAGGTAGTTCTAAAAACAGAGCTACCCAACAATTCAGCAACTCCACTATCAGATATTTACCCAAAGGACATCAAAATGCGGATTCGAAGGGGCACATGCATCCCAATGTTTATAGCAGTGCTATCAACAATAGCCGAACTTTGGAGGGAACCCAAACCCAAATGTCCATACTGATGAATGGATAAAGATGAAGATTGTGTGTGTGTGTGTGTGTGTGGGCGTGTGTGTGTGTGTGTGTGTGTGTGTGTGTGTGTATGAATACAGGCCAATGGAGTATTACTTGGCAATCAAAAAGAATGAAATCTTCCCATTTGCAACCACGCAGATGGAGCCAGGGCACATTATGCTAAGCTAAACAAGTCAATCAGAGAAAGACAAATCCCATGTGATTTCACCCACATGTGGAATTTAAGAAACAAAACAGATGAACACAGGGGAAGGGGAAAAAGTCGAGGGGAAAGAGGGAAACAAATCACAAGAGACTCTTAACGACAGAGAACCAACAGGGCTGATGCCGGTAGCTGGGTGGGCGTGGGCCAGACGGGGACGGGTACCGAGGGCACGTGTCAGGCTGAGCACTGGGGGTTGTATGGAAGTGATGAATCACTGAATTCTACTCCTGAGACCAATATTGCACTGCATGTTAACTACAATTCAAATTTTTTTAAAGTTGAAAAATAAAACATCTGTATCGCATTTCAATGACATAAGAAAAATATCCTGGATTTCCAGGTAACTTCTCAGAAAGTAACCAGTCCCTTCTCTCTCATATATTCCGTTTTGTATCAATTAAGCACACCACATTCTATGTCAAAGTTTGAGATTTATCTTCGAGCGAGATTTTTTTTTAATTCACTTAATCCCTCATTTCATTTGACATCTGACTTAAGAACAACAACAGGGAGTGGGGGAAAATTAAAAAAAAAAAAAAAAAGCAACAACAAAATTCTAAAATTCCGCCAAAGGAACCCACCATCAGCCTCCCACTACCCATCGCGGTTCCATCAGCGCACCTCAGGAAGACACGCCTGAATGTATTCCCAAAGCTCACGCTTATGCCCCAGATTCTAAAATTTCATTTCACGCGCGCACCTAACAGGAAGCCTGTTTTTCATGCAGACCACTACAGCTTTCGGCCAGAAGAAGGACACATCCTAACATTTGCCTGCTTTCAAGTTTACAAAGCAGGTTCACGTCCGTTGACCTGCTTGATCGCCACGAAACGGCTGGGAGACAGGCACAGATCATCATCGCCAGGCTCGTCTCCAGGGTACAAAGGAGGAAGACAAGGATCGGGGAAGTGAAGTGACTTGCCCAAGGTCACCCGGCTCACGGGAAGCAGGGCCAGGAGTCAATTCCGACCCTCAGCATGTCAATGTATCCTTGCAAGTGTTTGGCCCTGGACAGGTCTTGGGATTACCTTTTCAGTTTCTAAAGTTTCAACGTGAATGCCTTTGGGATACCTAAAGAAGAAAGAGACAACAGGATGTCACTAGAGGAGCCAATGACAGCTAAAACCCTAGGTATTTTAAAAAGCAACTCGACAGCTATAATTTAAGAAGTTTCATTAAATATAAAATAAATACCACAACAACAAAGACTTTAAAATAAACTTAGTCCATAATATTTCAGCTACCAAATGTTTCCCTAGGTCCGCTTTAAAAATGCAGGAGTGTAGGGGCGCCGGGGTGACTCAGTCAGTTGAGTGTCCAACTCTTGATTTTGGCTCAGGTCACGATCTCATGGTTTGTGAGTTCGAGCCCCACATCAGGCTGTCTGCTGTCAGCACAGAGCCTGCTTGGGACCCTCTGTCTCCCTCTCTTTTTGTCCCTTCCCCGCTCAGGCTCTCTCTCTCTCTCTCTCTCAAAAATAAACATTAAAGGAAATAAAAACTAATAAAAAATGCAGAGTGTATCTGATTTCAAATTAAGTTTTTAGGATTCAGGTATCTTGCTTCTGAATATAATAATGTTTACTTCCTCGTTGAAATCTTGCAAGTCGCTTTAGATGGTACGGGCCATACACAGAAGAGGTCTGAGACAATTAACTCTACTGTAATCTGGCACCGTAGTGTGCATCAGGCAAGGAGCGGGGTCTGGAACCCCCACGGAGTCCAGTGCAAGGACGAGATGACAGGCGAGGAGCCTCGTCAGAGGACAGTGGTCCTTCTCCAGTTTTGTTCAAAGTAAATTCCAAGTCCGTGCATCACTGGCACATTCTAATGGAAGAACAAGAGCCCCAAATAAAGGCGAATGCAAACCTGCCCTGCTCAACACTGATGTTCAGGTTTGGGTTAGAGGTCTGCTTGGAAATAGAGCGAAACGCCAACAGAATCGCCTCTGGGAAAACACAGGCGTACCATTTTGGATATTATTTCAGAGGGTCCGCAGACCTCCTGAAACCCCTACCCACGGTCTAACCCCTGCCTGAGAAAAAGCATCCATCTGAGTTATTTCCTAGATCTTAAAACCCAATCTTTATCGTTTAAGCTTCAAAGCACAAAACACCATTTACCCTGAACTTACTGAACCTATGGCCAAAGTGACAACTGAAAGAAAATTTAAAAGGCTTAAAAGCATCTGCTACGAAATCATAACGAAGAAAATCAGTGGGTATTCAAGACCTTGAGAAGTAAGGGGAAAGTTCAATAAAGCACTGCCCAACAACATGGTATGGTCAAATGATATTTAGTTTTCGATCCTGCGTCCCTCACAGAGCTCTCACGTACAACAGAAACACTTACTTCCAGCTCAAAGTCTGATAAATTAGTTTTCTTTGGAACCTATAAAAACAAAAGAGAAGGTACTGATTGGGGCTCATTACGAGAAAATCCTAGCTGATCAAGCAGAGGTTGAGAAAGACATTTAATTTTTAAAAGGGACTCTATGAGAAGCGACAGGTCTCAGGCAACCAAAACCCGGCAGATGCGTGAGGCGGCAGGATCCCCCACCGTCTGGCTACATCAGAACGTGCTTTAATATTATTGCGTTATCGCGTATCGCGCGAGTCGAAGAGGGAGAAGTTGTTCTCCGGCCCCGGTGTTCCTTCCTGCGGCTGCACAAGGAGTTTCAGGGAGACACACGCGCTATAACACTTTTGTGAAGCTAGTCACAAATTATTTGAGTCACTGACTCCTTGAAACACCGATTTTTTTTTTTTACTGCAGAGAGAAATTAAAAGGACAGACGTGGCCTGACAGTGAATTCTTCTCTCTGAAGCCTCCATGTGGTGAGCACCCCTCGAGGCGAAAGGACCTGTGCCACGCTGGAGCAGAACTTAAGGCCAAAGATGCGACAAGGGATTTCACCTCTCCGGGACGGGACAAACTGTTCATTCAGTGTCTCAATACACCATTGTCCCCACTGCATTAACGCTAAAGTCCGGGCTTACATCTCAGGAACATGCATACAATACGAAGACTATTTATGAGTGTGGGTTTAAAAAACCAAAATGCAGCACATGCCAGAAATCAGCCACGTTCCAAAAAAAAAAAAACATGTGAAAATATTTAGGGCGACTCACCCAGTACACGGCTCTAAATTCAAGTTCTTGTTTTCTTCACTCTGTAATAAATCTTCTATTTTCTCTCTGGGGAGTTAAAATGAAAACCTCACCTTCGATACCTTTCAGGAATGAAGTCGTCAACCAACAGATTAATCATAATCAGAAGCAATTTAAATGTAAGAACACAGGACAATGTAACTCTACCCAATCAGGTGATAGGTTATGAGTTCTACTTAGAGTTATACCTGGTTAGACTCAAAGAAAAATCCTTTATTTGGACATATCCTTTTCATTGTTATTCATGAGTTAGTGACAACTTCTCCAAGGATTCATCGATACAAGGTATTTAAATTTTTACTTTTCTAGGGGAGGAGAGTGGAGGGTTGAGCCAAACGGGTCAAGGGGAGAGGGAGATACAGCCCTCCGGTTATGGAATGAGTCAGTCACAGGAACAAAAATAGAACTTAAAGAATACCATCGATGACACTATAACAGTGACACAGTGGGAAAAACGGTAGCTACACTCGTGGTGAACACAGCATAATACATAAACCTGCCAAACCACTAAGTTGTACACCTGAAACTAATATAACAACTATACTCAAATAAAATCAAATAATTTGTTCTTACTTTTCTAGTAAAGCAGTTACGCTGAAAACTCACTAAAACCAGACACTCCTCCAAGGGCACGAGTGTTCATCGGAAACTTCATTCAAAGAAACAAAATGAGGGGCGCCTGGGGGGCTCAGTCAGTTAAGCGTCCGACTCTTGATTTCGGCTCAGGTCATGCTCTCACTGTGCCCTGTCAGCGCAGAGGCTGTTTGGGATTCTTTCTCCCTCTCTCTCTGCCCCTTCCCTGATCAGGTTCCCTCTCTCAAAATAAATAAATAAACTTGCTTTCAATCGAAAAAAAAAAATACAAAACAAACAAAAAGGCGGGTATGTTGCAGATATCCGGATAGGCCTGTTTCGTTCCTCTGCCTTCAGGGAAACCGGAGAGTGGTCATCGGGCCCCTGATCCAGGGCCGCTGGGCCCAGCTGGGAGGCGCGCCCACCTGCTGAGACGGTCTCTCGCCTCATCGCACGCGGCAAGTCTAAGTACGGGACACAGAACTCTCTTCTACGATGCACTGTGATTACACGGATTCAGATACGACCCAACTGAGTTCTGCCATTCGCGGTGTCCCGCCCGCGCGTGCGGGGTTCGGGCAGCACGAGCCTGAGGTACAGGCGTCAGTCCTGCCCCGACACGCGTTTCCTTAACGCACGCAGCCTTTCGGTCCGGGCACTTACACCACTTGGTCGATGAACTTCTTCTGGTCCTCGGGAACGGTCACAGGACACTTGGACGTGTTGGGGGACACGTAAGACAGAGCTCCGGCACCGTTGGACTGCAGGCGCTTCTCATCATACTGCTCCCTGAGCTGTCTTTCTTCTTCCTGATTTAAATAGGGAATTCCTAAGTGTAATTTGAAAAACAATGTGTTAGCAGAGGTAACCAAACATAAAAACTACAACAGGAAAAGCTTTTTTTAGCAAACCAGTGAACCTAAAACTCTCGGGCAAGACTTACCATATTTAACTGCATCCCCAAAAAATCAACAGAAAAGGGAAATGATTCTGAAATAACATTGGTCTTCGCTCTCGCGCCCTGCGCTCTTCTCTCGACAAGTGTTTCCTTGGCACTTACGCTGGACCGGGCACCGCACTGGCCCGGGGGATCTAACAGGGAACAAGGCGGACACCTCCTGCTCCGTAGTGAAGAGAAGGGCTTGCGGCAGAAGGATCAGAGAAGGCCCTCGCAAGCAAGACCGAAAGTGTAAGGAGGAGTCAGGCCAGCAAGGAGCCAGGAGAAGGGGATTTCAGGCAGGGGAAAAACTATAAAAGCCCAGAGGGTGGAACGGCGTGGACTGCTCCAAAAACAGCAAGGAAGCTGGCATGACCAGAACACGGTGAACAGGAGAACGGCACAATGGCAGCCTGGAGACGGTGGTGCAAGACTGCGCAGGCCTTCACAGGCCGTGATAAGAACCTGTTTTATTCAGGGGCGCCAGGGGCCAGAGGTTCAGTCGGTTAAGTGTCCAACTTCGGCTCAGGTCACGATCTCACGGTTTGGGAGTTGGAGCCCCGTGTAGGGCTCTGTGCTGACAGCTCAGAGCCTGGAGGCTGCTTTGGATTCTGTATCTCCCTCTCTCTCTGCCTCTCCCCTGCTCAGGCTCTGTCTTTCTCACTCCCCAAATTAAAAAAATTAAAAAAAAAATTTGTTTTATTCTAAGAGCAATGGAATGCCATTAGAAAATTTTCGGCAAGACAATTATATTACCTCCTTCCTATTTTTAAAAGAGATCATTTCGACTCCCATGAGGGGTGAAGTAGGGAAGTCAGTTAGAAGCAATTGTCCAGGCAAGAGATAACTGCTTGTATCAGAGGTCAGTAAACCTTCTCCTAAAGCACACAGTCAATACTTTTAGGTTTGTGGGCCACACAGGGAATCTCTGTTGGAACCAATCAGCTCTGCTCCTGTCACAGGAAAACAGCCACACACGGTGGGTAAATGAACGGGCACGGCTTTATTCACAGTGAGACTTGATTTACAAAGTGGGCTGACCCAGCTTAGACTAGAGATGGAAAGAATGAGTATAGAGGTGGGAAAGATAGAACTTGCTGATATACTGGAAGGCAGGGATCCAGGGGAAGAGCAAAACCAAAGTCACTAGCTGGCTGTCAGGTGTCAGCAGTCAGGAAGACGGCAGGTCCACTTACAGACGGAGGGAACACTGGGAAAAGAATAGCTTTGGGGCCCAAGAGATGAAAATCAAAACCTACCTCCTGATGACGTCAAGGGTATATATAAATTAAGCGTTGTGGATAGAAGCCTAATGCTCAGAAGAAAGGTATTGAGATGTAAATTTAGGTATCCTCAGGATATGGGTGGCAATAAAAGCCATGGGACGGTAATGAACTTTCTACAACAAAAGAATTAGAAAAATCACCACTTATCAGCAATACTAACCGTTCCATGCAAGAATCATCGGTGGATGCTAAAACTAATTGGTGGAAAAAGTGATCAACATTACTAACACCAATGGTTTCATGGCATTAATGTATTTAATGGCACTGAAGTGAATACTTAGAAATGGTTAAGATGGCAAATCCTATGTGCATTTTTCCACAGTTAAAAAAAAAAAAAAAGCTAACACCACCAGTGATGAAACTGAGTAAAGAAGAAGGACAAGAGATAGTGCTGTCAGGGAGAGAGATGCTGGAGGTACGTGCAGTCACTGGAGATGGGACCCACGGTGCTCCCAAGGGCAGACATGGCTAGAGGGTGCTGGAAGCAAAGACTGCTGAGCATCTGGTCAAGAAACAGACAGGACGGAGCGTCTGCCGGCCATCCCTGTGGATGCTGAGGCCACCCACGATGAGGAGAGAGAGTTAGCAGTGGAAAGAAGACAGACAGTCAAAGCCAAGGCTGTCGTGAATGCCGCGCCCATGAAATCCACAGAAAGAAGGGTGGCAGAGCCCGTGACACACCCCTGAGACCTGTGGCTCCCGGGAAGAGGGAACCCACGTGGCTGTCACAAGGCACGGCAGAAAAGGGCACCCGCCCATGGCTGCCTGGAGATACAGGGCGGAGGTAAAACCACGGGCTGCAGGGGAAGCGCTGCAAGAGGAGTCACCTGGTTCCATGTCAGGCAAGGACAGCAAAGGCACTCCCAAGAAGACCGCCAGGGGAAAAGGGTCTGGCATCTGCGGAGCCCGCGTGCAAAGAACGGACAAAGAAGAGAAGTGACGGCCCAGGTCGGACTGAGAGAGTATCAGCCATGGCATGGGGCTCAGGGCCTGGCAATGACAGATGTCTGTGAGTCCTGATTCGGTTGTGACGAACATACTCCGAGGGCTGACTATAAAACGCGGAGAATGAGGCACACTCCGACTTGGCTGCCTCTCTCCTTTGACGAAAATACAACCAGCGGGCTGGAAATTATGCATCCATAGGAGACTGGTTAAAGTAGTTCTTTCAACAGATTTTTGCACTGATTCCAATGGGGCGCTCTAACTACATTTGTAACTTGTATTTGGGAACAGTTTTCAGAGTCAAGTCTGAGCCAGAGGGAACAAAATTTTTAGGATACCCAAAACCGTGTTGCCCAGCTGGTTCACTCAATACATTACACAGTTCAGGCTCCAAAATACTTTTTTTTTTCCTTCCCCCAAAATCAAAAACATTGGGGCGCCTGGGCGGCTCAGTCAGTTAAGCGTCCGACTTCGGCTCAGGTCAAGATCTCATGGTTTGTGAGTTTGAGCCCTGCATCGGGCTCTGTGCCGACAGCTCGGAGCCCGGAGCCTGCTTCGGATTCTGTGCCTCCCTCTCTCTCTCTCTGCTCCTCCCCGACTCATGCTTTGTCTCCTCTCTCTCAAAAATAAGTCAACATTTTTTTTAAATTGATAAAAATTAAGGGGCACCTGGGTAGCTCGATCGGTTAAGCGTCTGACTGTGGCTCAGGTCATGATCTCACCGTTGGGGAGTTTGAGCCCTGCCTCGGGCTCTCTGCTGTCGGCACAGAGCCCGCTTCATACCCCTTCCCCCACTCACTCTCGCTGTCTCAAAAATAAACATTAAAGAAAAAAAATTAAGTTGCAGCACCACTGAGGCAACCAAAAAACACTATGGTGTGGGTTCTAAAGGGCTCACGAGGAGATCGGGTGAGGGGAAGAGAACTGTGAGTCTGTGTTCTAGCACTTTTGTTGCAAAAAACCTCCTTTTTAACTCACTCAGTAACTGGGCATTCACTGCGGAAAAAAATACAATTTATGAGATTAAGTAAAAGTAGTGACAGACCCTACAGCAGCAGGAGCTGCAAACTGCTGGGAAAAGCAGAGGCTTTCCTAAACACTCTTCCGGAACTAAAGGAGGGGAAAAAACCCCGGTGGGGACTTTCATGGCCACGATTCACTCATCGAATATTCGGGCCACCCCCCTGACACGGAGGAGGACTCAGGCTATGCACCGGGGACGTGAAATGCATGATGAAATGCACGCCTTTCCTCAGGGCGTCCGCCCACCTGGCACACGACCCAGTGAGCTTCATGGCGGCACCGTGTGTGAGGAACTCAGCAATATCTCCAAATAATAAACAAACACCACTGGGGAGAGGGAGTTTTTCATCAGAGCATGACCGGAAGGCAGCTCCTTTCTGAAGTCCTCTACCACCTGTCTCACTGGAAGAAAACGGTGACGTGTTCCCCACAGGGGGTCTGTGAGGCCACTGAAGTCACAACACCAGGAGGAGAATAAACTCCACTCAACAAAATCAGGAGTTGGGCGCCTGGGTGGCTCGGTCAGTTGGGTGTCTGACTTTTTGCTCAGATCATGATCTCGTGGTTCATGGGTTCAAGCCCTGCATACGGCTCCTCACTGATGGGGCAGAGCCTGCTTGGAATTCTCTCTCTCCCTGTCTCTCTGTCCCTCCCCTGCTCGCTCTGTCTCTCATAAAATAAATAAGGGTACTTGGGTGGCTCCCTCAGTTAAGCATCCGACTTCGGCTCAGGTCATGATCTTATGGTTCATGAGTTCAAGTCTCGCATCAGGCTCTGTGCTGACAGCCTGGAGCCTGCTTCAGATTCTGTGTCTCTCTCTGTCTCTGCCCCTCTCCCCATTCACATTCTGTCTCTCTCTCTGTCCCTCAAAAATAAATTTTAGGGGCACCTGGGTGGCTCAGTCGGTTAAGCGGCCGACTTCAGCTCAGGTCATGATCTCACGGTCTGTGAGTTCGAGCCCAACATCAGGCTCTGTGCTGACGGCTCATGAGAGCCTGGAGCCTGCTTCAGATTCTGTGTCTCCCTCTCTTCTCTCTGCCCTTCCCCTGCTCACACTCTGTCTCTATGTCTCTCAAAAAATAAATGTTAAAAAATTAAAATTAAATAAATAAATAAATTTTTAAAATTAATTAATTAATTAAAAAATTTTTTAAGAAAATAGAATGAGGAGTTGGCGAGGCCTCGCCGGGGCAAAATGAAGTGGTGTCTACTCTCCCCGTTCATGGCTGACTAGGCTCAAGGCTTCCAGAGGCGCGACAAGAGAGGCTTCTACAGCTCTGAGGCTGCACGTGGTGTAGCGGGAGCCTGAGATTGGGGCTCAGAGAGCAGGCACAGACAGATGACTCTCAACCAAACCCAGATGTACCAGCACCAAGGAGAGGTCAGGGCATCTTACCGTGGCGGAAAACTTTATTGAAATCGAATCCTTGGCTCGCTAGGAAGTCGATGCTGGAGCTCTGGAACAAGAAGGAACAGAACATACACTTTGGTGACGCTGGTGGCAGGCACGTGAACAGACACGGAGAGGGAACGCAGGCCAGTAAACAAAGGTAGCCAGGCAAGGAAGGGGCAGGCCGAGGTCAGAAAATTAGGATTTCTACTACGAGGCTGCCACACGATCCAATCATCTAAACTACCTGGGCTCTTTTCCTTCATGGCTCATCAACAAATACCCTTTGTTTCACAACATCTAAGAAAATGATACCGGGTACACGTCAAGGTCCCCCAAGAGGCAGAAACCTCCAGCGGGCTGTACTGAGTAGGAAACTATAAAGAGAAATAAAAAGTATTATATCACCTGCCCCCCACCCCACCCCCCCTGCCCCGTTCAAGTTTACAGTAGCCCACACGTGGAAGTCCTAACACATCAACATTCACCTCAAGGCAGATTCTGATAACCGGATATTCCTCACATTCAAGATTAAATGGTCTTGGTCACAAGACTTATCAAACAAACGTATCTCAAATATACAGTGAGCCAAAACACAGAAGTAAATGTCAATGAAAATATGAAATAAATCCTACCACACGTGATACACAAGAATGGCAAAAACCACAAACTTCTGGACTCGCTCTAACGGAAGTGCAAGAAATAGGACGCAGCTACTCTAGTAGCCTGTCAGGACAGGAGAGGGTGACACGCCCGGGCCATTTGCATCTGGTTCCTCACGGAACTACCTTTCCTGAACTGTACCGTGACAGGACACCGCCGGCCCAGGTGAGGGACGCTGTGTCTGCCCCCTTACTCGTGGCGGGGCTCGCTTTGAGATGCAGCTGAAGCCCAGGTCACCCACATGCGTGATTTCCCCAGGATAATGGAAGGCCGCTAGCAAGCCCAGGGACCTTCTTTGGCACAAATTTCTGCATCCTAATCATACCGCAGGAATCCTATCTTCATTTTTCACTCTTTCCGACTTTTCCTTGACTCATTTTGTAACCCTCATGTTAAAAAGTAAACACTGGGGGCGTCTGGGGGGCTCAGTCGGTTGAGCGTCCAACTTCAGCTCGGGTCATCATCTCACGCTTCATGGGTTCAAGCCCCACATCGGGCTCTGTGTGGACAGCTCAGAGCCTGAAGCCTGCCTCGGATTCTGTGTCTCCCTCTCTCTCTGCCCCTCCCCTGCCCATGCTCTGTCTCTGTCTCTCTCTCTCAAAAATAAATAAAACATTAAAAAAAAAAAAGTAAGCACTGTATTTATCTTTATCAACCAACAGATTCTTCTTAAAAAGTGATGGGATGTAAATGGCAATCTTACCGCCGACCGCACAAACACGCACACGCACACTACTTTCCTCATCTCCAGGCTCCCTGCGGTTTTTTTTTTTTTAATTTTTTTAATGTTTGTTTATTTTTGAGACAGAGAGAGATAGAGCATGTGCAGGGGAGGGGCAGAGAGAGAGGGAGACACAGAATGGGAAGCAGGCTCCAGGCTCTCTGCGGTTTAGAACAAACGACTTTTCCCTCCACATTTTCCCTTTCTACCCTGTTCTGAACCAAGAGCCAATGTCTCTGACTTGGGCCACAAGCCTCCCTGTCTACCATGCCTCAGTCGGGCACAATCCTGCCCACCCAAACCTTCCACCATGACAGAGGCACCGAAAGACGGATGAGGGAAAGGCATTTCTGTCCCTCCTTTCGCTAGACTCCAAAACGCCCTACCTTCCTTTTCTTTAGATAGCCAGTCAGGGCGCCTGGGTGGCTCAGTCCACTGAGCGTCCAAGTCCTGATTTCAGCTCAGGTCATGATCTCATGGTTGTTGGGATCGCTCCCGCATCAGGCTCCGCAGTGTGCGCCAAGCCTGCTTGGGATTCTCTCTCTCTTACCCTCCCTGCCCGTCCCCTGTTCCCAGGTGAAGTACGTGCACTCTTTCTCTCACAATTACTAAATAACCTTTAAAAAAAATAAAGAAAATAAATTCCCACTCAAAAGTTCATCTATCCCTTTTTGAAGCTCTGTATTTTCCACTCAAACACCACCTTTTAGGTTACACAACAACAGAAATGTACTTAATGCCCCTGAAATTAGAATTACTTAAAATGGTGAATTTTATGTTCCGTATTTCTTACCGTAATTTAAAAAAAAAAATCCTTTGAACCTACGAAATCTATTTGTGCTTCGTATCCATTAACTTTGATTTGTCCTAAATGTGCCAATTTCAGGATTCAAAAAATGAGCACAGCTATTTGGAAAGAGAATCTCAGGCATCTATCAAAATTTCCAACGCGTATGCCTTAATGACTCAGCAATTTTCCTCCTAGGAAATCTATCCTGTAAAAATATTCCTACATACATGGGGCGCCTGGCTGGCTCAGTCGGTGGAGCATGTGTGCGACTCTTGATCTCGGGGTCATGAGTTTGAGTCCCCCACATTAGATGCAGAGCTTACTTTAAAAAAAAAAAAATTCCTACGTATACACAAAGATACACTACACGTGAGTGTTGATTCTAACATTTTTAAAATATGGAACCTTTGGAAACTTCTAACTTCCAATTAAATAAATTACCCATACCCATCCTGTGAAATATGTACAAACTGTGTTGAGTGGAAAGTGCATTTAAAATATGAATATCACGATTCTGTGTATATTGAAGAGCTAAAGTTATACACATGTGTGCAGACACTCGGATACACGTGGTCCCTGAACTCTAACAGTGGTTCAGCTCAGGATTTTTCAACTTTGTGGTGATGCCTTCAGTAGAAACTATACAAGTTTTGAACTTGGACCTTTTCCAGGCTAGGGATACACAGTACGATACTCTGTCGTGATGCTGGACAGCAGCACCAGCTGTGGCTCAGCCGGCCATGCAAACCCAAACACTTACAACTATGCTGTTTCACCTTTTTTTTTTTTTTTAATGTTTATTTATTTTTCTTTTGCGAGGAGAGACAGAGTACAAGCAGGGAAGGGGCAGTGGGAGAGGGAGAAAGAATCCCAAGCGGGTTCTATCTCACAAAACATGAGATCATGGGAGCACCTGGGTGGCTCAGTCGGTTAAGCGTCCAACTTCAGTTCAGGTCATGATCTCGCAGTTCGTGGGCTGGAGCCCTATGTCGGGCTCCGTGCTGACAGCTCAGAGCCTGCAGCCTGCTTCAGATTCTGTGTCTCCCTCTCTCTCTGCCCCTCCCCTACTTGCTCTCTGTGTCTCTCTCTTTCTCTCTCTCTCAAAAATACACAAACATAAAGGAAAAAATTTTTAAACGACTCTTGGAAAGTTCTTATCACCGTTAAAGCAGGTAGAGTTTGGGAGCAAAGCAAGTGGAGGTCCTCTTGGCAAAGTAAGCATCTGCACACACAGGGAGACGCTCACACACTGGGCAGGATACGGAAGAAGGGGCAGACTGAGAACCACACACACTCCCAGGGAAGGTACCCGACCAGTGGGATAGCAGGCATTTACGTCATTTAAAAAAATTTCTGGGGCGCCTAGCTGGCTCAGTCGGTTAAGCAGCCGACTTCGGCTCAGGTCATGATCTCATGGTTCGTGAGTTCGAGCCCCGCGTCAGGCTCTGTGCT
Source organism: Paguma larvata (assembly GCA_030068075.1). NCBI lineage: Eukaryota > Metazoa > Chordata > Mammalia > Carnivora > Viverridae > Paguma > Paguma larvata. Next base: position 119,939,342 of record CM057825.1, on the reverse strand, counting down.
GACAGCTCGGAGCCTGGAGCCTGCTTCAGATTCTGTATCTCCCTCTCTCTCTGCCCTTCCCTTGCTCACTCTATGTGAGTAAAAAAAAATAAAATAAAAAAAAAGTAAAATAAAATAAAATAAAATAAATAAAATAAGATAAATAAAATAAAAGAAAAGAAAAATAAAATTAAACAATTAAAAATTAAAAACTTTCTGCGTAGAGTTGCTATATAATATTATATTGGTTTCAGGCGTACAACGCAGTGATTCGCTGTGTCTGCGCGTCACACTGTGCTCACAAGTGTAGCTACCACGTGTCACCCTCTGAGAGTATTACAACATCACTGTGTCCCCCAGGCTGTACCTTTTGTTCCCATGACATATTCATTCCATGACCAGAAGCCTGTGCCTTCTACTCCCCTCCCCCCATTTTGCCCATCCGCCTTCCTCCTTCCCTGCTGGCAACCATCTGTATTTAGCCATTCACACTGTTTTCATCGCTTTTTCTCTTTTTTCCTAGCTGAACGTCAAATGTTGAATTCTCTGACAATAATACGTAAATGATTGTGAAAGATCAAAACACCGCTACTGTCTCTAGAGTAAAAAATGAGTTTTTTTTAATACCCTCTTCCCCGTGCCATCTCCTTCTCCATTTCACTCCTTTTTTCTAGCTTTTCCACATGTGCATACATACACAGACCTTCCTCCACATGATGGCATGTCCCAATAAATCCATTTTAGGTCAAAAATATTAAGTTGAAATTGCTTTTAGTATACCTGACCCGCTGAACATCATAGCTTAGCCTAGCCCACGTTACACATGCTCAGAACGCTTACATTAGCTTGCTCTTGGGCAAAATCATCTAAACACAAAGCATTCTAGGATATAGCGTTGAATATCTCATGTAATTTATTGAATACCATATTGAAAGTGAAACATGGGGGCGCCTGGGTGGCTCAGTTGGTTGAGCGTCTTGACTCTTGATTTCGGCTCCCAGGTCATGATCTCATGTTTTGTTTTCTAATTTTTAAATTTTGTTTAGTGTTTTATTTATTTTTGAGAGAGAGAGACAGAGTGCGAGTGAGGGAGGGGCAGAGAGAGGGGACACAAAATCAAAACAGGCTCCAAGCTCTGAGCTGTCCGCACAGAGCCTGATGTGGGGCTCAAACTCATGAACCCAGGTGTCCCCCCAAGAGTAATTTTTGACAACATTCACCCTGATCTCTTAGTCAAGAATCGAACTTCCTTGTAAGATGCAAGTGCTGCAGTCTTAGAATTTTAAACAAAACAGAGGCGCCTGGGTGGCTCAGTCAGTTAAGCGTCTGACTTCAGCTCAGGTCATGATCTCGCAGTTTGTGAGTTCAAGCACCTGCTTGAATCCGAAGAGCCTGCTTCGGATTCTGTCTCCCAGTCTCTCTGCCCCTCCCCTGCTCGCTTGCTCGCTCTCACTCTCTCTCTCTCAAAAATAAATAAACATAAAAAAAATTTTTTTTTCATTTAAAAAAAATTTTTTTTTTAAATTTTTTTTAACGTTTATTTATTTTTGAGAGACACAGAGACAGAGCGTGAGCAGGGGAAGGACAGAGAGAGGGAAACACAGAATCCGAAGCAGGCTCCAGACTCCGAGCTGTCAGCACAGAGCCCGACGCGGGGCTCGAACTCACAGACCGTGAGATCATGACCTGAGCTGAAGTCGGCCGCCCAACCGACTGAGCCACCCAGGCGCCCCTTTTTTTTCATTTTAAACAAAACAGAAACCACCCTAGATGGAAAACCAAGAAAAAAATTCAAAAATTTTTTCACTTTAAATCTTTTTAATGTTTATATATTTTTGAGAGAGAGGGAAAGAGACACAGCGTAAAAGGGAGACACAGAATCAGAAACAGGCTCCAGGCTCTGATCTGTCAGCACAGAGCCCAATGCAGGGCTTGAACCCACGAACTGTGATGAAGTCAGACACTTAACCGACTGAGCCACCCAGGCGCCCCAAATATACTATCATTCTCTTTAGCCAAATAATTCACAAGTTCACACGCTGAGTCTAAACCTTTTCCCTGCCTTTGCTTTTTCTGACTAAAAACTTGTAACATGCTTATCCCATTGTCCATTTTAGACAGGGGTCTCTGGCCTGTTCAAATCTATCCTGTTTTTTTCTAGGGAGTGGTTAGCAACTAGAATTGCAGTAAATATTCCAGGTGTCGCCACGGAATAGCTTTGTACAATAAGTAGAGCCTTCTGATTCACTTCTAGGGCATCTCCTAGAATAACTGTACTCGTGTTGCTATATTAGAAAGACGCACGGCCCCGAAGGTGCCTCACTGCCAGTGTCCACTTTTGCCTGACTGACTCCCGGCTAACGCCACGGAGCCCACTTACATTTCTGTCTTCTCCTGGTACTGCTGGAAAACTTCAGGATCTATAAAGACGGTTTAATTGGTACCCCCTACTAAGGGAATTGTTAAATAGTTATTAACCAACTGCAGAATAAAGGCCTACTTGGTAATCTGAGAAACCAGGTTACGAGACCGAAACTGCCTTCGCCTTTTCTCGTCGGCTCCCGGCACATGATCAGCTCACAATTTCACGTGTTTATCCCGTGCCATATTACACAAAGACCCGGGCACGCCTCGGTCACTCGGAGGCCTCCCCTCCAGACTTTCTTAACTGGGTGACTACTCACGTGCAGGAGAAGGGAAGGACGGCAAGACTCACGTCAACCAATGCTGCCGCCAGGAGAGAAGCAAGGACAAGAGATTGGAAGCGAAAAAAAGGTCGACCCTCATTGCTAATCACATATCCATACGCTATGCCTCTTCTTCACGCCCTCCTTAGCCGCTACCACGGATTATTAAGAGCACAGGAAGCGGAAACTGGTATTTAGTGTCTGCCAGGTGGGTTCCAATGCTAAGGTGCTGTTCTAAAGGGTAACCTCCCTGTACCCTTACCTCGTTTCAGAGTATGCCCTCTCCTCCTCAGGAGGAAACTGTACACTTTTTCCTAACTGGGGAACTTGGGAAAAAGAAGTGAGCGGAAGCATTGTAGCCCCTACTGGGTTCTCTCTTTTGGTTTATTATTTTTAGTATAATTGATTGTCCAACTGGCTTACCTACAACACCCAGTGCTCATCCCAACTGGGTTCTCTCTTTTTAAACAAGATACACACATACTCTGTTCCTCTAGAAAATAAAGCTCCACCCTTAGAGATGGGTACGGAGAGAATGGGGTGGGAAGAAGCCTGAAGGACCCGATCTATAGGTTCGAATGAGGGGCCAGACATCAAAACTCCCAGAAGCACCTGACAAAGCCACGTTCCCACAGTCGGCTTTGCTCATAACACACCTCGCATTCTCGCTTCCGTCTGCCTGTCTGTTGCTGTCACCCCTTGATTCTGAAGCAAAGAGGAAGACAGTACTGCTGTTCATTCGCAGCCCTAAACCTGCAGGTTGGAGAGGTGAAATGGTGTGCCGAGAGCCCAAAGGTAGTGGTAGAACCAAATATTTAAAAAGAATTCCGGTCTGTGAGTTTGAGCCCCACATCGGGCTCTGTGCTGATGGCTCATCAGAGCCTGGAGCCTGCTTCGGATTCTGTGTCTGCCTCTCTCTCTGCCCCTCCCCTGCTCACGCTCTGTCTCTATGTCTCTCAAAAATAAATAAAGGTTAAAAAAAATTTTTTTTAAAGTTTTAAAAAAAAAAAAAAAGAATTCTGGGGGCGCCTGGGTAGCTCAGTCAATTAAGCGCCGGACTTCAGCTCAGGTCATGATCTCACAGTTTGTGGGTTCAAGCCCCACGTCGGGCTCTGTGCTGACAGCTTGGAGCCTGGAGCCTGCTTCACTTCTGTGTCTCCCTCTCTCTCTGCTCCTCCCCTGCTCACCCCCCCTTTCTCAAAAATAAAAATAAACATTAAAAAAATTTTTTTGAAAGAATTCTGATTCCACATTCCCGCACGGCCTCGTCAACAATTCATCACCGGAGAAAATCAATTCTGCTACCAACCTGACACACAAACTTGACATCTGGGGAGGCTCTGTTGAAGGGTTTCGGGAAAACGTAGAAGTTAAATGACTTGGTTATGTACCTGGGGGGAAATGAGATAAAAGGGGACTTAGTGGGTTACATGAGAGCACGAGAAAAGAAATCCACCGCTTGTTAAAACGACCTACTTTGAATCTGTGTAGTCATACTTAAAAGTGCAAAGGCCAAACTGAAACAGCAAAAAGTCCATGGAATGCTGGAAAAGGGAAACAAAACACCTGTCAAATCAGTGCCGAATATTCAACGTGCCGAGAGTACACTCAATCGGGTGGGCTTTCTAAGTCCTCAACTGAGCTTTTAGCAGAATACTTCCGATGACGCCAGGCTACAGCTTATGTGTCAGAAGCATTAATTTATAAACGCTTCTTCATATGTTTCCCGATTAACCGCCTACCCTCCAACCAGGGCGCCACTGCAGGCCGATTTGCAAAGGATTAGCAACCACCTCATCCTATTTCCTAGCCATCAAATGAACACTGAAAATACCAACCCCTCCCCAAAAAAGTTTTCCAGCAAACAGTTATTTTTGCTGTTGTTTTTAACATCACCAAAATACCATTTCACGGCTGGGGTAGAGAAGTTAACGCGCAAGGTGTATGACAACGTTTCTTTACAATTAAACAAAAGGAAGACCAGCGTGGGGGAAAAGAGATTTTCTAGCACATTCACTTACTTTTTTAAGCTTCTGATACCTTTCTTCCGGAGTGTCAAAACCATTTGTTAATGCGGTGACTGAGGGTCCGTCACTGATTCCTAAGTTTAAGAAAGAAAAATTTTTAACACCAACGTAAAAATATCCGTGAAGTATTCAATGATTGTGTAACTTCATTTTCTTATGAATTAAGAGTACTTGAAAGCACGCCTTCCTTCGCTTTTTCAAAACGAGTATTAATTTCACTGGCCACCAAGCTCAACTCTGCAATACCGAATTTGGAGATGGAAATGCTACAATTCAGACCCAATTCTGGGGTCTACAATAGGTTTCAAAACACAGTAATGGCTTAAGAAAGCAATCTCTATGATTGATTAAGTTTTCTGCTTTCCAAAGGGTTAATGCATAATCAGATCTCAAGGAATCGTGAAGTATAATACTGTCAGAGTGCAAGTCTTGATGAACAGTTTGGAGAAACATCTATAGACAACAAAGGAATTGTGAAGGTCAAAGAGAAAAATGATTTCTGGTGAAAACTCAGCTTCCCAGGAAGTGACTCCAACTAGACACTTCGTGCCTAAAGCTAAGGAACACAGTTCCTTTAGAAAGGGCGGAAGAGTTTTTTTTAACAGATAAAATCAGCTAGCAAAAGTGGCTATCTATACCAATCGTTCATAGTGACTTCGACAACTCAGAAATTCATCTTTCATCCAATGGGGGGAAAAAAACTTTGCACTTGTAAGTGTCGGTAGAGTATCACACACACATACACACCCATGCGGAGGGACGCAATGAACACTTCCACTGAGGCATAAAGGGAAACCCCCATTACTTCCAAGGGTCTGAGGCTAAAGTCAGTCATAAAGGAAACATATTAGATGATTCCACTTCTAGGACCTGCCTAGCAACAGTCAAATTCATAGAAAAAAAAAAAAAAAAAAAAGTCGGCCAGAGGCCACAGGAGGGAAAAACGGAGTTACTGTCCAATTAGTAGAATTTCAGTCTGAGAAAATGACAAAGCTCTGGAGATGGACGCAAGACAATGTGAGTATGTGCTTAACGCCACTGAACTGTAAAACCACGTAAAGACGGTTACAATAGTCAGCTTTCAGGGGCACCTGGCTGGCTCAGTTGGTGGAGCGTGTGGCTCTCTCTGGGGTTCTAAGTCCCAGCCTCGCCCTGGGTGGAGAGATTACTTAAAAAAATAATAAAATCTTTAGAAAAAAATAAAACGGTAAATTTTATGCGATGTAAATTTTACCATAGGCATGAAAAAGCCTGACCTGTACCCCACCACGTGCAGGTAAGTTTAAGCTGCAGCAAAACCATAGTCTCTATCTGTAACCCTCGCAGCTCGAACAATCGCAAACCCACCGCACCTCTTTCCATGCCTCTGAAAGTTCCTCAAGAGAAAACGCTGAGACTCCTATAACGTTACAACGCCCAAGGCCAGAAGCAAGAGGGGCCGGCAGGAATAAACAGGGGAATGGGAGGGGGAGGGTCAGAGGGTCAGGAGGAGCCTTAGCTACGCATCGCTAGCCCCCAGCTTGCGAGCGAGGGATACCTGAAAACTCCCCATCGATGGCGAAGAAGTCGGCCTCCTCTATGGCCTGGTACACTTTTTGAAGATTACTCTTAAAATCTGCGGAGAAACCGAGAAGAGGCTCAGAACCGGTGGCCTGGCTTCCTGCCCAAGAGCTCCTAACGGGAAAGGGAAGGCCTGGGAAGATCCTGAGGCCTCGGGCGGGAGGAGGACAAGTCCTAGAGGGATCAACAAGACAGAGTATCAAGTCCCCGAGGGGTGCACTGTTAGAGGGGGCCAAGTCCCCAACGGGTGCATGGGCAGGAGGACAAGCCCCGAGGGCGCACGGGCCACAGAGGCACACAGCCCTGGGGGATGTCCGGGCTAGAGGACAAGGCCCTTAGGGGTGCACGGGACAAGCAGGGACAAGATCCCCTAAAGCTCACAGACTTCAGGGAAGGCAAACCCCTGAGGGGCTGCTTCAGACCAAGGCCCCGCCAAGCACACGGCGCTGGTCTGGGCCTAGCGGGCCGGGTGACGGGGCCTTGGGGTCGGGTGGTGCACGGCGGACACGTACTGCTCCTGATTATCTCCATTCTGCAGAGTGGCCGGAACCCCGGCCCCGCCCGGGCCCGCCTCAGCCGTTCTACTCGCTAAGTTCCGCGGGGACCGCAGCAGCAGCAGAAGCAGCAAAGGCAGAAGCGGCGGAGACCGCGGCGGCGACTTCCGGAAACAGCGCGCGCCGGCGCGCGTCACGTGCGCCTGCGTCAGGGGCGAGGGCGGGGCCAGCCTGGATTCCTTTCACTTCTTCTGCGATTGAGAAGGGGTGTGGCTTTGGAAATCGCCGAGGCGCGGTCTAATTTACGAGGCCAGACGGGGGACCGCAAGTACAGGTTAAGAAATAATCACGTCTTGACGCCCAACTGATGAGTAAATATTGCCTGGCGATATTATGCGCCAGGCACTCTCAAACGGCTGGGGTTACAGTGGTGAACAGAGGAGACAAAGTCTTTGCCTCTTTGGAACTTCACTTGGGGAAAAGGGGAAAGTCAGGCAGGTATCAAACTGCCACTTGCAAACACGATCAGCGCTATGAAGAGAAAGAGCCGGGTGCTGCAATAAAAATAATGGGGGCGGGGGGCAGATGATGGGAGGGAGGGTTACCTAAGAGAGTTAAGAGCATGCAAAGCTTAGACCTGCTGCACTATCCGCTGGGGCTGGCGAACAAAATAGAGGAGGTCAGGCCATAGGCTGGTTTGGAGTATGCTATGGATCCCCAGAGCCTACAACGGGGTTGACACACAGTAGATGCTCCATCAACATGGCTGAGTGTAGGGATTCACTTTCACTTTTCGCAAAAGCCTGACCATGAAGTTGGTTAGAAGACCCGCTTTCAAAGGCTAGCTCTTCCATTAACGCGGTTTGGACCCTGTTCACCATCCTAAACCTCAATCTTCTCATCCACTAGGGCTGAAGATCCACGGTGGTAATGTCTGTGAATTATAGACGGCTGTGTAAATGTAAGACGTGGGTCGAGTTCTGACTTGTCACAGTTCCCTTGCATTCACACCTCTCAGTTTGAGGTTTGGGTACAAAATCCGTAGGTTTTTTGAAAAAAAAAAAAGACCATTCCCCCCCCCCCAAAAGGAAGTATTAAATATTCTAAAGAACACCTAAGAGTCTGACCATATTTTCCCCACCGACCCCCTCAACAAGCTCATTTCCCTTGCCTCATTCAATGGAAATTTACATATAGGTAATGATGTCAACTATCGCTCCTGTGAACTGCGGAGAGTAAATATGAATTCTAGAGTTCAGGTGAGATGGGAAGGAGAAAACTATGATAAGGAGTCGAACCTCAGGCTTGAAATATTTCTCTGCCTTTTTTGTTTCGGCTTAAAAAGTCCAATACAGGGCGCCTGGGTGGCTCAGGCTCAGTTAAGCGTCTGACTCTTGATCTCAGCTCAGGTCTTCATCTCAGGGTCATGAGCTCAAGCCCTGCGTCAGGCTCCACACTGGGTGTGAAGCCTACGTAAAGAAAAAAAAAAAAAAAAAAGGGCATGTGGGTGGCTCAGGCAGTTAAGCATCTGACTTCAGCTCAGGTTATGATCTCAGGGTTTGTGAGTCTGAGCCCCATGTCAGGCTCTGTGCTGGCAGCTCAGGGCCTGGAGCCTGCTTCAGATTCTGTGTCTCCCTCTTTCTCTGCCCCTCCTCTGCTCACACTTTGTCTCTCTGTCAAAAGTAAATAAACATTTAAAAAAAAATTTTTTTAAAGAGTCAAATATAGAAAGTACTAGACATAGATGGCACTTAAATTTAAAGTAATTTAAGTAATTTTAAATAAGTAATTTTAAGTAATTTAAATAAAAAGTAATTTAATTAAATATCAAAACTTGCTACAAAGCTACAATAATCAAAACAGTGTGGTACTGGCATAAAGGAAAACCCAGGAACCAAAGAAATACAGACCCCCCCCCCATAAACCTTTGCAATTAAGGACACATGATTTACAGCTGTGCTGAGATTATTCAAAGGGAAAAGAACAGTCCTTTCAATAATAGTGTTGGGAACACTGGATGTCCACATGGTAAAAAATGAAGTTGGATTCTTACTTTATACCAAACAAAAATTATATAGAAAATGAATATAAAATAAAAATTAACTCAAAATAGGGGCATTTGGGTAGTTCAGTCGATTGAGCATCTGACTCTTGATTTTGGCTCAGGTCATGATCTCACTGTTTGTGGTATCAAGCCCCACATTGGGCTCTGCACTGAGAGAGGGGAACATGCTTGGGTCTCTCTCTCCCTCTCTCTCTGCCCCTCCCCTGCTCACTCTCACTTTCTTTCTCTCTCTCTCTCGATAAATAAACATTTTAAAAACTTAACTCAAAATAGATGAAACATCTAAATGTTAAGAGGTGAAACTATAAGACTCTTAGAAGAAAACATAAAACGAAAGCGCCATAACATTGTATTTGGCAATGATTTTTTTTTAAATATGCTACCCAAAGCACAGGCAGCAAAAAATAGATGAATCGGACGTCAAAATTTATGACATTTGTGCATGAAACGATATTCTCAACAAAGTGAAAAGGTCACCCATGGAATGGGAGAAAATTTGCAACTGCAAATTGTATGTGTGACAAGGGACTAATATCCATAATACATAAAGGACTCCTACAATAGACAAAGAACAATGTGATTTAAAAATAGACAAAGGACTTGAATAAACATTTTCCCAAAGAAGATGTACAAATGGCCAGGAAGCATATGAAAAGATGTTCAGCATCATTAACGCAAATCAAAACAGGTAACGAGGTACCGTTTCACACACACCCCTTTTTTTGATGCAAAAAAGGGTGCTTTTATTAAAATGACACGGGACACGACCTGTGGGCAGAAAGAACTGCCTTTTTCCCCAGTCCTTTCACACCCCTTAGTTGAGACGTTGAAACCCTTGCACGCTATTGGTGGGAAGCTAAAATGGTGTGGCCGCTGTGGAAAACAGAATGGGGATTCTGAAAAAATGAAAAAATAGGATTATCAGGTAATGCAATTCCACTTCCGGGCATGCCCCTAAAAATATTGGAAGCAGAGGTTGGAATAGGTATTTGCACACACATGTTCTCAGTAGCACTAGTCACAATAGCCAAAGGGTGGAAGCAGCCCAGTGTCCATCAACAAATGTATAAACAAAAACTTGCACACACTTAGAATGGAATACTATTGAGCCTTAAAAAGGAAGGACATTCTGACACACGCTACAAGCTGGATAAACCTTGAGGATATTATGCCACGTGAAATCAGCCAGTTACAAAAAGACATACAGTATGATTCCACTCATATGAGGTATCTAAAGTAGTCGAATCCACCAAGACATAAGGTCAAACGGTGGATCCCAGAGGCTGGAGAGAAAGGGCGGGTTGGAGTTCTTTAATGAGCATAGAGTTTCAGTTTGTTAAGGTGAAAAAGTCCTGGAGACAGATGCTGGTGACAGATGCACGACAACGTGAATGTGCCGAATGCCACTAAACGGTACACTTAAATGATTAATTTTATGTTATTTTACTCCCCCACCCCACCCCCACTGACACCTTGTGCCAAATTATCCGCCAGAAAATGAGTTCACACCCTGCACTGGCACAGGACCGGTCTTTAGTTCTTTGCCAATGTTACGTTAGAAAGAAAAATGTCACTCCAAATGATCGGTTTCACAAACTCCAAGCCAGTGGTTTAAAACATAACCAGCATGAAGTCTCACACCCGAAGACACTGGGAGAAAAACTGGCTCACAAGACTCTTTAATTCCGGTTAATACTACACAGGGAACTTCCGCCAAGGTCCTGGGATCTTCTGCAAAAAATACTAAGGCAAAAAAATTTGAGGAGAGCGCAGTGCGGTCTTATAATAATATTTCATTTCTGTTTAAAGCTGTTTCCTCCAGACACAGAAACAACCTCCCAAGAAGACTTTAACCAGGCCCCCGCCTCACCCTCGGGGTGTAACGCCAGCGTGGTCCCAGATCCGCCCCTGAAGAGGAACGGGCGGGGCCGGAGGCGGCACGCATGCGCCGAAGTCCTCGGCCGGGGAGTGGCCGCTCTAGGCAGCGGGAGGTCGCGGGGTTGAGAGGGCTGGGAGAAGAGCGCAGCTTCTCCTCTATGGTCGCGGGCCGGGGCACACTTCTCCGCTGTAAGTCCTCGGGTACTTCCGGAAGCGAAGTGGCCGCCTCTTCCTCTGATTCCGCGGGGGCCCAGGAGGCGGGCGGCGGCCGGGTGGGCCCGGAAGGAGCAGAGTGGTAAGCCCCAGCGTGGCGGGAAAGGGCAAAGGGGAGGCCTGGGCTGCATTTCGGGGCGGCGTATAGAGGACCGCTGTGGGGCGCGGGTCGGAGAAGCAGGTGCGCGCGGTTTTCCTCGCCCAGGCCCGGGTCCTAAGCATCTGCGGTCTCGGTCACGGGGCGCGGACCGCCGCGTGGCCAACTTCCCGGTCCCTTCCCGAGAGCCCCACGTCTGCAGGGCGGGTCGCTGGGCCTTGCCTGCGTCCCCTCGGGGGTCAGGGTCAGAGCCTGTCGCTCCAGGATCTCCCCAAGGCGAGAGGGAGGAGGCATCGCTGCCACACACCTTGGAGGGGAACGAAGGGACGCCTGCCCCCCAGGAGCCCCTGCCGCAGTCTTTGGCTGCGCGTCCAGAATTGATCAGGTTTCTGGTAGACCGAGCTACGGGTCTGAATGGAGAGGCAGTTCCTGCCCCAAAGCGGAACGATTGCTCCCGTTATAAAATAGGGTAACGGATGCGCCCAGACGGGAAAGTGAAACCCCAGAGTCGCGCTAGGGTTAGGCTAGAACACAGCCGTTATGATTCCGTGCTCACGGCTCCTAATGGGAACTGGTACAAAAAGGAGTGCTCGTTAGAAGAAAATCGAAAGAGGGGCAAATAAAGGCTACGTCTAACCGAGGACCTTTGGCGGGGCCTGAGGCGGCCCTCCAACTTTGGTGGAGAGGAGATAGAGCCCAGACACTGTCATGCCCTCAGCTCTCGCCGTTGGGGCCTCCCCGCTAATCCCCATTGGTCGGTCCTTTGGGGCTGGTCTTGATGTCACCCTCTGGAAGGCCAATAGGAAAGAGGTTTACTCTCTCCGGGCACACCCCGGAGCCGGCGCAGAGCTCACGTGCGAGTTAGGTAGTTCGGTTTGTTTTTGTCCCGGCTGTTTTGTAAACAGCCCGTCTGGGTGTGTGATGTGTTCAGCGTTTCCCTGCCTGTCTCCGTAAACGAGATGGAAAAACTGCTCCAGTGCTTGGCACTGACGCTACTAACGTAGCCGGCATCAGTAAGTGCAACTATTAATCATTCTATTATTCTTCAATACTCTTTTGAATACTATGGATCGGGTTTGGTATTTAACTTTTTTTTTAAATGTTTATTTATTTTGAGAGAGAGAGAGACAGAGCGTGAGCAGGGGAGGGGCAGAGAAAGAGGGAGACACAGAATCCGAAGCAGGCTCCAGGCTCTGAGCCATCAGCACAGAGCCTGCCGCGGGGCTCGAACCCAGGGGCGAGATCATGACCTGAGCCAAAGCTGGCCTCTGACTGAGCCCCCCAGGCGCCCCCAGAGTTTGTTATTTAAACCTCCTTCGGACTGGATATTATTGTCCTGAATTTATGAATGAGAAATATGAGGCTTAGGGAGAATAAACGTGACCTGTTTGGAACCCAGGTCTCCATTCCTCAGAACATACTGTTTTAAGTATACAAGCCTCAGGGAAAATAGCAGTCTGGAAGATGAGGAAACACACAAATAAAAGTTAAGGCAGAGGCAGGAAGGATTAATTTGGGCATGAGTGGAATTCGTCATTAAAGACTTTCAAGTGGCAGGTGATTTGGGGCTTGTCCCTTGACCACTTTTGACCCAGAGGCGGTGCAGAGCTGGGTGACAGAGGAAGGGAACGATGCGATGGGGAAATGCCCAAGGAGCAGGAATTAATAGATGGGACCAAAGCGTAGTGTGTGAGCAGATGAGCACTAGTGGATATTAATAATAATAGTAATAGCTACCATGTAGATTGCACTAAGGTGCTGGCCACTGTCCTGAGTGAGGCGCAGATGTTATTAATTCATTTAATCCTGGCAACACCCCCATCAGTAAGGTAGTATGAAGATGCCTGTTTTACAGATGAGGAAACTGAGGCCCAGAGATTTAAGTGACTTGCCTGAGATCACGCTAGTAATTGGTGAGCCGGGATTTGAAACCCGTCATTCTAGCCCCGGACTTTGTGCTTTTGTTTAAAAAGTGGCCCGGGGGGTACCTGGCTGTTGATTTGTGGACCATAAAGATTCTTAAATGACAGGCTCACGGCGATGGGTTTTAATTTCTCACGGTCACAGCGGTTCTGAGCAAAGGAAGTGTTTGATCAGAATTTTGCTCCCGGAGGCCGATTCAGGCGTTGGAGAGCAGAGGGATTGAGGGAAGAGGAAGTGAGCTTGAAGGTGTTAACTAAACTTTCATTTTGTTCACTCCTTACCCATACTTTGTCTGAAACGTATTTAGGCACACACGTGTTTATTTATTTGTATGTAATAACTTTCTAGTTACCAAACGTCGGTGTGCATAAGGGTCTCCTAAGGGGCTTGTTTAAAATGTACATTTCTGGGGCACCTGGGTGGCTCAGTCGGTTAAGCATCCAACGCTTTTTTGTTTTTTTTAAGTTTAATCATTTATTTTCGAGAGAGAGCACAAGCGGGGGAGGGAGGGGTTTGGGGGCCGAGAAAGAGGAAGACACAGAATCCGAAGCAGGCTCCAGGCTCTGAGCTGTCAGCACAGAGCCTCACACGGGGCTCGAACCCATGAAACCGTGAGATCATGACCTGAGCTGGAGTCAGACGCTTAACCGACTAAGCCCACCAGGCGCCCCAAGCACTTGACTCTTGATCGCGGCTCAGGTCTTGATCTCAGGGTCGTGAGTTCAAGCCCTGCGTTGGGCTCTGTGCTGGGCTTGGAGCTTACCTAAAAAGAATCAATAAAGTAAAATAAAATGTACATTCCTGGGCCTCTCTCTCAGTTATCCTCGTTCATTTTAGGTTCACAAAACTTCTCACATGGTGATGTCACAGGTTCTAAGAAATTACTGTGATAGGGAGTCAGATATATGTTGGTTTGATTTTCATCTACAAATACCCAGAACTCATATTTGTGCCGGCGACTTCAAATACGATGATAGAATTCTGTGGCTTGGTTCCTGATCTCAAATTTGATCGGAGAAGGGGAGACGACTCAAACCAATAATTAAAGTATGATTTCTAATCAGTTTTGTTTTTTTATCTCAAGTTACGGGATAGCCACAGCATTTGCCACAGGACAGGTCACTGAACACATGCCGCGTAACAGAAACGAAAGAAGCGTCTCTCGGGAGAGCCAGGACACTCTTCCCAGTGTGCTTGCGTCTTGCCCAACAGCCCTCACGAGCGGTAAATCCTGGGGCCCTAAAGTTCAGGCAGCACTTCAGCCTCCAGAGAGCCAGCTAGCTCCCTTTGCCCTAGTAATTTCTGACGCTGTCCAGAAGGAAAACCTATTTGGACAAAAGTTTTATATGGGAAGAGCCTGGAAATGCTTCTCTTGTGTTAATGGAAGCCAGTTCCTGCCACCTACAGGAAGGAGACATGATACGCTCTTATTTTTGCCCTTTGTGGCCTTTGTCTTGCTTACATTGGGTGCATTTCATTTTATTTCAGAGTCCCTAGAGATGCGTGGTCCCCCTTCGGACATTTAATATGTCTGTAGTATTCTGGTGTTTATGGGGGTGTCCCCAGAAGTAGACCTGGGGTGCCAGAAATAGGGGTGTTTCCAGCTACTCTCACCCCTATTTCTTCCTTGCTCGCTTTTTTTTAGCTTGTTTATACAAGTAGTCTCTGTGCCCACCGTGGAGCTCGAACTCACGACGCCAAGTTCAGGAGTCATACACTCTTCTGACTGAGCCAGCCAGGCGCCCCTCACATCGCTCTTTCTTTCTTTCTTTCCTTCTTTCTTTTAATTTTTAGAGAGAGTGCAAGCAGGGGAGAGGGAGAATGGGGGGGGGATCTTTTTTTTTTTTGTAGGTTCAGTGTTTTTATTTTTTTTAATAATTTAATTTATTTTCAAATTGGTTTCCATAGAACACCCAGTGTTCATCCCAACACGTGCCCTCTTTAATGCCCGTCACCCCCTCTCTCCCCTCCCTCACCCTCTTCACCCCTCAGTTTGTTCTTAGTCTTTGAGAGTCTCTTATGTTTTGTCTCCCTCCCTCTCTGTGTCTTCTTTTCCTTTCCCCTCTTCCCCTCCCCCATGGTCTTCTGCTAAGTCTCTCAAAATCCACCTGTGCGTGGAAACATACGGTATCTGTCTTTCTCTGACTGACTTATTTCACTTAACATAATACCCTCCAGTTCCATCCATGTTGCCACACATGGCCAGATTTCATTCTTTCTCATTGCCACATAGTAGTCCATTGTATATATGTGCCACATCTTCTTTATCCATTCATCAGTTGGTGGACACTTAGTAGAGAGAGAGAATCTTAAGCAGGCTCCACGTTCAGCACAGAGCCGGACTCGATCCCACCACCGTGGGATCATGACCTGGGCTGAAATCAGGAAATCAAGAGTTTTTAATGCTCAGCCAATCGAGCCACCCAGCGCCCTTCACCCCGATTTCTCTCGTGACTCTTTCTGCTGGTCTCACGGAACACCGTGCTCCCCCTGACAGCCACGAGCCGGCGGTCGTGTTCCAGACTGCAGTGACATTGTGACGTCCTGGTTTATTTCATGCAGTTAGGATTTCTCAGCTTTTGTAGTAGCAGCATAGAAGCGCGGATTAGTCCTTCGAACCAGTAACTCTTGTCGATCCCGTTACTGGAATAATGTAGTGCCATGAGGTCAGGCTTGAACAGACCACGGTTTCAGACCCGCGCTGGCCTCTATTAGTTGGGCCTCCATGTCCTCATCCGGCGAGTGGAGACGAGAGCAACGATGATCTCGTGGGCTCGTCTTTCCCGCGATAAGCTCTCCGTAAACCCTAGCGGTCGTCCTTATTCTTCGCGGTCAGGTAATATGTCATGAAAAGAAAGAAATGGCCTAGTGAAAGGACCAAATAAAGCCAAAATCTGTTTCATCTTGCAACGAAACGTCTTTGCTGAGCCACGATTGAGATCCCGTTTTCAGGCTAGAAGATCAAATTAGCCCGCCAAAAGATTACTCCTAAGACGTCGGGTATGTCTTATCGCCACTATGGACGTCTTGCTGAATGAAGAGAGAGAACCACTGAACAAAGCAGTTCGAAGATTGTGACTTCTAAAGAGTTAACTGTCATTACTGAAGCCTTTTATTTTATCTTATTTTATCTTATCATTCCAAGTCTGTTAACATGTAGTGTAGTATTGGTTTCAGGAATAATATTTAGTGATTGGTTACGTGGTCTTTCTAAGCTGAGGTATAAAAATTCTCGATTTTCACTCAGAATGAATGCATTCTTCTTGGACGAACTCAATGAAAATTACTGTGTTAATTGACCTCGGGGTGACTGAAGAATCAAACAGTTAACGGCAGTGTAGCCACCTCCTTCTGCCACCTCCTTCCGCCACTTCCTTCCGCCACTTCCTTCCGCCACCTCCTCAAATGATTCCACAGATAGGTACTCGACCAAATCAAACAGTTTTCCTTCCAAGGGAGCAATAGCCACGTTTATTGCAGGTTCTTTAATCCCACAGAGTAATTGGGAGATTGTAGTCCCGCCCTTTTGTTTCCTTCATAGATTTTTCTGATAACTATACCCTGCCAGTTAGGTGTTTCTTGGGGAAACGGAAAAGGTTACAGTGCTAGAGATCTTTTGATTGCTCAAGTCCTCACACTGTGGGAATTGTTTGCTGTCGGCTGCGCACACAGGCCACACCCGCGAACGGTGTAGAAAAGGTCAGGGATACCGGTTCGTTCGCGTCCTCTTACGTAGTCGTGCTTTCTACGGCTTCATGCCATTTCTCGGCCCTGAAGTTTTAGAGGTGGTATTTTCCTCAGGAAGTAATATCTCTCCAGGGGTTCTAAAAGTTGCATTGGTGAGGGCTCCTAGGTGGCTCAGACGGTTAAGAATCTTACTCTTGGCTTTGGCTCAGGTTATGATCTCACCGTTCGTGGGTCCGAGCCCGGCAAAGGGGCTCTCTGCTGACAGTGGGAAGCCTGCTTGGGATTCTGTCTTCCTCTGCCCCTCGCCCACTCACGACCGATGTCTCTCTCTCTCTCTCAAAAAAAATAAAATAAATCAACATTTAAAAGTTACATTGGTGAGCTGTCAGAATAAGTTGTCGATTATATGGCCTGGGTGTGAGAACAACAGCTTTTGAGAGTCCTCACCGAGACGTCTTGGGAAGCGTCCCACCGGAACCACGGTGCGAAAGAAGAGACCAGTTACTGAGCCCTGCCTTTGTGCTGGTGCTTCCCCGTGTCTCCTGCGTGCTCATGACCGCCCTGGGAGGGGGCAGGCGGCCACCCCGTGCCTTACACCGGCTCACGTGAGACTCAGAGCGGGAGGCATTGCCCACAGCCTCACGGCCCATAAGTATGAAGGGGGGACTCAGAACGTGTCGTCTGATTTTAAAACTGAGATGTATACGTCATCGTTATATGATGCAGATAAACAGAAGAAAAAAATGTGGTGTAATTACGGTTTCTCAGAACCAGGAAGTAAATACCTCCACAAAGTTAAAGCGGGTGTCTGAAAGGCCTGTACTAAATGTGTGATTCACGGAAGAGCCCACAAACTCTACTCCCTTCATTTTGACCTCGGCCTCTGCGGAGGCGATGAGAAAAAGGCCAACTTAGAATTTGTAGACTGGCCCTCAGATTCATCCAGAGCCTTCCACACACAGAATCCGCCGAGTAGGGGCATCTGGCCTCGGCGTCAGTAACACAGTAGAAGCTGTAGTTTGGAAAGCTTTGTGGGAGACCTCATACGCCGTCACTTCCTCAGTAATGATGATGAACAACCTGCCAGCAAATCAAGAGACCGGGAACTTCTAAGCTGATAGAACTCCAGAAGCTTCCTAGCCTAAGACAGTTTACCTGGAAACGTCATAAGCTCATCCGTAGACTCCGACGGCATCACCTATGGGAAAGGTCACAAATATTCCCCCGAGGTCCGGGAGGAGGACAGGTGGGTGAGGACTAGCAAACCAGACCACACAGCCCTGTCTGAGGGGCGCAGCTGCCGACTTTCCCGGCTCGCTCTCGATAGGCGACCCCAGTCTGGCCTCATCGGGTTTTTTTCAACAGAAGCCAGGAGTCTGGGTTTTTAAGTGAAATCAGATTTTTTTTATTTCCTTACTGTTTTTTATAAGAGTCATATATCCTTTCCGTTTAAAAAAAATTTAATGTTTATTTACTTTTGAGAGAAAGAGAGAGTGGGAGAGAGAGGCAGGGAGGGGCAATGAGAGAGAGGGCGACAGAAGATCCAAGCAGGCTCCATGCTGTCAGCGCAGAGCCTGATGCGGGGCTCAAACTCATGAACCCTGAAATCATGACCTGAGCTGAAGCCAGACGCTTAACCAACTGAGCCACCCAGGTGCCCCTGGAATCAGACTTTTAATATTTTTTTTTAATGTTTGTCCATTTTTGAGACAAAGAGAGACAGAGCATGAGCGGGGGAGAGGCAGACAGAGGGAGACACAGAATCTGAAGCAGGCTCCAGGCTTCGAGCTGTCAGCGTAGACCGCAGGGCTCAAAACCATGAACCACGAGATCATGACCTGAGCCGAAGTCGGACACTTAACCGACTCAGCCACCCAGGCGCCCCTGAAATCAGATTTTTTCAATGCCAGTACCAAATTCAAGAGAAAGGGAGACAGGGAGAAAGAGAAACACCATGTAAAAGCCCGCGTGAAGGCCAGATGTCACCACAGCAGAGTGGTGGCTGCCAGTGTTGATACCGTTCCAGGACACAGAGGGTGGCAGCGCATGACAGTGACACTGCGTCACTGCGGAAAGGCTCACTGGATCCGTCATATAACCACTCCAGGAAGCAGCGGGATGGCGAGCATTTTAAGAGTCTTCGTGCGGGTGGGTAAGCAACTCTTAACTTTATTTTGGTCTTGGTTCTCTTCGAGAGCCTAATAAAACCTATAGATTTCCTGGGGCACCGGGCTGGCTTAGAGGAGCACATGACTCTTAGTTTCAAGGTTGTGAGTTCAAGCCCCACATTGGGTATAGAGATCACTTAAATAAAAGTTAAAAAAATTAAGTAAAAACTATAAACGTCCCTTAGGCAAGAGCTCATATTCCATCCTCACGGACAGCCACAAGCTTGGCATAGAATTTCAGAGCCTGCACAGACCTCCTGACGTGCCTCCACAGGCATCAGGTAAAGACCCAAAGTTCTGTCGAGAAACCACAGCGCTTTAGAGTGACTCAGTCCTCGGAGGTTTGCGCGCTCTTCAATTCTGTGGGGTTCAGCCTGTCATTTTATTTATTTATTTTTTAACATTTATTTATTTTTGAGAGACATAGAGACAGCGTGAGCCGGAGAAGGGCAAAGAGAGAGGGAGACACAGAAATTGCAGCAGGCTCCAGGCTCCGAGCCGTCAGCACAGAGTCCGACGCAGGGCTCGAACTCACACACCACGAGATCATGACCTGAGCCGAAGTCGGCCGCTCAACTGACTGACCCACCCAGGCACCCCCAGCGTGTCATTTTAAACCTGTGTTTGCAGTCTGCAAGCTGTTCCAAACTCAGGCGTTCTTCCCCTTTAGCTTTGAACTAGGTAATTAACACTTGTCATTTCAGGTGATGCTTAAACACAGACCAGAGTGTTTCCATGCAGACGGGGCCCAGAGGCCAGAGAAGGGAATGAGTCTCCTCCAGAGTCCTGATGACGGCCCCCAGCCCCCAGCGTCCTCTCTGGGGCCTTCGAGACCTCAAAAAAGGACAGCAGGCTACAGGGACGTTCTAACGCGTGCTTGCTCGTGCGGGAGCTCAGAAAGTGCCAGCACACCCTCTCACTGCTCCTGCTGTGGGCCGAGTTTGTACAGAACATCCAGAAACATCCCTAAGAACGCTGCGCCCCAAGCGGCCTTCAGTCGTGGCCGGGGCAGGAGGGTGTGTTGGCCCGCGGCTTGGAAGTTCAGCGTCTGACTGCATTTTCTCCCTCGAGAGCACTTTCTTCCTCGGAAAGTGCTCTTTCCCCTCATGGAGGTAACCCAAATGCAGACAGAAATAGCAGAAAAGATGAACTGAGTTTGGTTAAGATGTGTACTCTTTTCTGTGTTAGCTTTCACATTTTGGATTTAGGAGGAACTGAACCTAGCAAAATTCCCAAGATGTAATCCGAGTCCATGCTGTTTCTATTTTGTTAAAGACAGTCCTAAGACAAAGAGAGTGGTCGCCTCAACTTCTCAAAATACGACTTAAAAATACATTTTAGGGGCGCCTGGGTGGCTCAGTCAGTTGAGCACTCAGCTTTGGCTCAGGTCATGATCTCACTGCTTGTGAGTTCAAGCCTTGTGTCTGGCTCTGTGCTGACGGCTCGCCTGCTTCAGATTCTGTCTCCATCTCCCTGCTCTTCCCCTGCTTGTGCTGTATCTCAAAAATAAACATTAAAAAAAAAGGTTTTTTTTTTTTTTAGTTAAAAAAAACAGAATCCCCAGCAGGCTCTCTGCTCAAACTCATGAACCACAAGATCATGACCTGAGCCGAAGTCAAGAGTCGGACGCTCCACCAACTGAGCCACCCGTGCGCCCCAAAAATATATTTTAGATGTCAGTGTGTAGTTGTTTTCTCTCATGACAAATTAACTTTCAGATTGGGTAAGCTGGGAACAACTGGTACCTTCTAGTTTTAAAAGGCTAATTGGCGAGAAATCAATTTCAGTACAAGTTGTCATTTTTCTGCAGATTACTCAGAAGCACATACATTTGGCCTTATCCTTAACTCCCAGCCGCTCGCTAAACCATTCCACTTGGAAGCCTTGTCAGCACCTCAAACTCAGCTTTTCTGAAATTGAGCTTAACCTTCTTTCTAAGATGGGCCCACGTGCTCACGGGTACCTCCGTCCTTCCCTAGCTCTGACCCGCGGCCAGCGTCTTTGACCGTTCTCTCTCGTCATCAGAGCCCGTAGGTTAGCTCCTTAGCCGCTCTCAGATAACCTCTTCCCCTTCTGTATCACCTGTCATTCTTCTGCACAGTTCCCTCTTTGTCCCCTCTGTCCCAGAAGTGACAAAACATTTTACTTCCAAGGTATCCCAGCCCGGCGCTCCTTCCTCGGGAGATTTGGCATCCGTCCTCATACAGCTTTGCCGCTCTGATTGCCTCTGAAACCCTTCTGTGCCCCCAGGGGCCCGCCTCTCCTTGACTGGGCACACACGACCCCGTATCGGAGCGGTGGCTCTGGGTCACGCACTGCTCCCCATAAAGGCACCAACGACAGTGCCTGAGTCCGGCCCATGTTTCCCGACCCCCCGACCCCCGCTTCACTAGAGGCCTCGGGATGTTTCCTCTGACGCCGAATCCAGAGGAGATCCTGAATGTCCCCAGAGGGCAAACCCAGTGGCCAGCTCAGAGGAGGCGCTCAGCCAATAGCAGTGGTTCAGTTATTTCTTTCCTGGGATGATGTTCTCACGGCAGTGGTTTCCTCAATCTTAGCCAGATAAAGGAACTACTGTATGAAAACGAGTCCTTTTTCTAAGAATCTGCAGATCGCCCAGTTCCTTAGCAGTTTGAAGGGACTGCCTGCAGGAAAGCACTTAGGAATTTTTTTAACGTTAGTAGACATACAAGTAATAAGTGAATATGATTGTCAGAAGATTAGAGTTTGTCACTAAGAACATTTATTTAACTCTGTCTTCCAAAAGGAAGTTTCTTTTTAAGATTAAAAAAAAATTTTTTTTTTAAGTTTCCTTATTTATCTTGAAAGAGAAAAAGAGAGTGTGGGGCCTGATGTGGGGCTCAGACTCCCAAACCATGAGGTCACGACCTGAGCCGAAATCAAGAGTCCGACGCTTCACTGACCGAACCACCCAGACACCTCAAGATTTTATTTTTACTGGGGCGCCTGAGTGGCTCAGTTGGTTATGCGTCTGACTTGGGCTCAGATCATGATCTCACCGTCTGTGAGTTCGAGCTCTGCGTCGGGCTCTGTGCTGACGGCTCAGAGCCTGGAGCCTGCTTCAGATTCTGTGTCTCCCTCTCTCTCTGCCCCTCCCCCTGCTCATACTCTGTCTCTGTGTCTCTCAAAAATAAATAAACGTTTAAAAAAAAAAAAAGATTTTATTTTTATTTATTTTTTATTACTTTTTTTTAAAGTTTATTTTGAGAGAGCCCAAGCCGGGGAGGGGCAGAGAGAGAGAGAGAATCTCAGGCAGGCTCTGCACTGTCAGCGCAGAGCCTGACGTGGGGCTCGAGCTCACCCACTGTGAGGATCGTGACCTGAGCTGAAACTGACTGAGCCACCCGGGCACCCCTCCCCCAGATTTTAGTTTTAAGTAATCTCTACACCCATCGTGGTGGGTGAGCTCAAGCTCACAACCCTGAGATGAAGAGTAGCGTGCCCCGGGGCGCCTGGGTGGCTCAGTCGGCTAAGTGTCTGACTTCAGCTCAGGTCATGATCTCACCGTACATGGGTTCGAGTGCCGCATCGGGCTCTGTGCTGACAGATCAGAGCCTGGAGCCTGCTTCGGATTCTGTGTCTCCCTCTCTCTCCCCTCCCCTACTCATGCTATATGTCTCTCTCTCTCTCTCTCTCTCTCTCTCTCAAAATGAATATACATTAAAAAAAAAAAAAGCATCCTCCACCAACTGAGCCAGACAGGTGCCTCAAAAACAACAGTTTAGGCCTGTACAGAAGGCCGTCCCCCTCTTTACTGTGATTTATTATTGTGACAGTACTAATTCAATTTACATTTAAAAATTTTATACTTTATATTTATAATCTTTTCATTTGACACTTATCTTTACCTAATTATCGCGTTAGCGCTGGTGGGGACCTCTCTTCCACCTCGACACCGGCTTAAGACTTAGCTGTGCTTCCCCTTCGAGTTGAAAATCCGCCCCCCGCAGTGTTGGGGCAAAAGGAATACAGTGTATTTTTTATGGTTTTATATGTGTTTTTACATTTATTAGAACCTTACATATTTTCATCAAGAACAGCTTGGTAAATACAGAAAAGCAAAAAGGTCACGGCCCTCCCCCACCCAGCATGCCCAGGCCCACCAGGAACACTTCATTGTACTTTCTTCTCTCCTTGTCTCTAGGTTGGCTTATTTATCTTTTTAATATTTCTTTATTTTTGAGGGGGGGGGTGACAGAATCCCAAGCAGGCTCCATGCTGTCAGCACAGAGCCAGACCCAGGACTGAACCCACAAACTGTGAGGTTATGACCTGAGCTGAAACCAAGAGTCGGAGGCTCAACCAGCAGAGCCCCCCAGGCGCCCTGTAGATTTGCTTATTTAAACTGTGTAGTCTCGGGGTGCGTGGGTGGCGCAGGCGGTTGAAATCTGACGGAAATCCTGGGTCATGATCTCACGGTTCATGAGATAGAGCCCCGGGCTCCACCGTCAGGGAGGAGCTCTCTCCCTCCCTCTCTGCCCCTCTCCTGCCCGTGCATTCGCACACTCTCTCTCTCTCTCTCTCTCTCTCTCTCTCTCTCTCTCTCTCACGATAAATAAGTATTCATAAATAAATAAGTAAAATAAAGTACTTTATAAGCGTAATACATCACTCAATAACAGATACGATTCTCATGACTCTTTGAAAATCAGGAAGATCGCTGCCATTTATGGTTTACATGTCACACGTCAAGCTCTGTACGAGACGGACCCTTCGCTTGCATTCTCCTGTTCAGTTCTGAAAGCCTCCCAGTGGGGGTAAATGCTATTCTCTCTCTCTCTCTCTCTCTCTTAAACACGAGGAAGCTGAGACCCCAAGAAGCCCACACCCTACAGCTAGTGAGTGGCAGAGACGGAGGGAGAACCCAGGTGGCCCTACCCGGAGACCCGTTTCTTACCCACGGTGCCTGCACGCTGTGATCCTCGAGCCCTTCCTACGTGAGCGCTGTGGGTGATGGCGAGTGACTGACTTCCTTTCTCGTCACAGTAGCGAGATGGAGAACCCCTTACTCGCCAGCGCCTCTGCCGTCCTAAAGGAGTAGTGTGAATAATCCTTTCATTAACCCCCGTTTACGCCACACACCGTCCCTGCCACTGTACTCGCAGCGTCTCTGATCCTCACAGGAAGCCTTGGAGGTGTTTATACCGTGAGCCACCGTTTCACAGTTGAGAACACAGAGCTCAAACTTCGGCACAGTCACGGAGCGAGCGACTCCGACTCCGTAGTGTCCTGCACCATACCTGCCGCCTCATACAACGATCTCCTAAGACCCAGATGAGAACGAGAAGACGGTCCTTTGGCCTTTGCTTATTAGCGACGTTGGCGTGTTTCTGTGGCACCAACCTGGCCGCATCAGAGGCCGTGACGTGTGTTTGGGTTGATTTGGGAGAAAAGGGTATATCGAGCCCCAAGGGTTGACCCGGCACAGGGCACCTCACAGAATAAGGCTTCACTAACTCCCTTGGCACTATTCCCGGGGGAACCTCCGAAATCATGTGTTTATGAACTAGTTATCTACCGGGAAGACAGATCAGGATTTAAAAAATGTGTGTTATTTACATGAAGCACATCTGTTATCGCCAACTTCAGACATTCACGTGACCCAAGAGGCTGTGGGTTTTTTTCAGTGCTTATTTATGTATTCATTTATTTTGAGAGAGCACACAAGTCGGGGAGGGGGGCAGAGAGAGAGCATCCCAAGCAGGCTCCATGCTGTCAGTGCAGAACCTGACGTGGGGCTCCATCCCATAAACCATGAGATCATGACCTGAGCCGAATCCAAGACTTGGACGCCCAACTGACTGAGCCCCCCAGCCGCCCCCCTCTCCAGAAGCTGGTATATTTAAAATCCTCCCCATGAAAGAGTTTTAGAAATGTAACTGAGAATACTGAGGCAGAAGAATTACATTCTCCAAGTAAGTTACCGAAAGAGAAGGATCTAGAATTCTCCACTTTTCATTCACCAAGTCCACTGAACTTTCCACTGCAGTATATTGCTTCTTCTGATTTTCAGAAGGATGACAGGACAGAAAGAAATTCGGTAGGCTTATTTGGTTTATGGAACGTGAAGTTTTAGAATTCAAATTGATCACATCTAAAAATCAGCTTTAATGGGGGCACCTGGGTGGCTCAGTCAATCATGTGACTCTTGATTTCAGCTCAGGTCACGAGTTTCAGCTCAGGTCACAATCTCAGGGTCATGGGATCAAGCCCCATGTCCGGCTATTCGAGGAACCTGGTTGGGATTCTCTCTCTCCCCCTCTCTCGCTCTCTTCTCCCCCACTCCTGCTCTCGCTCACTTTCTCAAATCAATTTTAAAGAAAAACATTTATAAAAATTAGCTTTAACAGAATGGCAGCAATCTCAGCCACCTGCCGAGCTATTTGTCCTAGTTCTGTTGTCTTTTTGTTTTCTAGATTTACTGAGGCGTTGCAGCGATTTTCTAAGTCTGAAATTCTCCATGTCTCTGAATCCCCGGATCCGCTAAGAGATGGAGGAGTCTCCGCAAAGTGATCTGAACACAGCGCCCCATGAGGAAGATGACCTCCTCGGGAGCACCGGCCCTCAGATTTCCGCTAGTGAATTTTCTTGCCACTGCTGTTACGACATCCTGGTGAACCCCACCACCTTGAACTGTGGGCATAGCTTCTGCCGGCACTGCCTGGCTTTATGGTGGGCCTCTTCGAAGAAAACGGAGTGTCCGGAATGCAGAGAAAAATGGGAAGGATTCCCCAAAGTCAATATTCTCCTCAGGTAATGCTCGGTCCACATCGGCCCCTACAGCTGGCCCGCCGTGCTCTCTCTTCAGGGGAGCAGCCATGTTTGAGGAGGCCAGGGGCGCAGGGCCGCCCCCCACCATGGCCATTCTAGACCTGCCGGCCTGGGACCTGCAGGGCCAGACTCCTTCCTCACAGGCGACCCTGATCTGTTTGTGATTTTTTATCATAAAGGAAAAAATAATTCTAGGTATCAGACAATTGCTTGTAATCCTTTGTCCGATCCCACTTTTTATCGATTCGTATCCACTGAGAACAGCCTAGGTCTCCTAGAGAAAATGGCCTCCCTGCACAGTTCTGTACACATCAGCTCGCTGCTGATTTTCTTCACCTTTGGTAAACCGTTCCAGTTTTCACATCAGTAGAAATAGTCTCTCGTGTATGGCCTCACATGACAAATGGCGAGACCTTTTTCAGAGAGCTGGTTCCTTTCTGCCTGCGTCCACAGCGTCTGTAATGTACCTGTGAGGTCTCAGAGCCTAAAGTCCTTGCTTTTCTTCTGTGGCCTCCTTGATACCAACAGAGTGCCAGAACGTTCCTGAAAACATCAACCTAACGTTCTCTTTTTCAGAGGAGATAGACTCACAAGCGCTTTGCTCCCACCGGTCAGCCTGGGCTACCTGCAGGTTGGTCTTAAATTGAAGGAAGATTCTCTGATTATGTGTCATTGAAAACGAAGGCAACTCCACTTGTCTTGTTTTCTGTGAATTAATGTCGAGTAGCATCAGCAATACAGAGATACCTTCGTTTGTTTGTATTCTTTTTGAAAAATGAGAGTTCTTACTGATAAAGACCCCTTTTCCCTCTCCTTCCCCATCTTACAACCCTCCCTTGCTTTTCCTCAGAGTCATTTTAATCATGACTCTGTTGCGATTTTCTTCAGAGTTTTAAAGATACTTTTGTACTTATGTGTGCCAGTAGGAAATGCTTATTTCCTCACGTCAGTGGTGTATTGTCTGTAAGTCTCCACAATTTATTATATATTTTTAATTTTTTTTATCTTTATTTATTTTTGAAAGACAGAGCACAAGCAGGGGAGGGGCACAGAGAGAGACAGAAAATCCAAAGCAGGCTCCAGGCTCTGAGCTGTCAGCACAGAGCCCAATGCGGGGCTCAAACCCACGACCTGTGAGATCATGACCTGAGCCGAAGTCAGCTGCTCAAGTGACTGAGCCACCCAGGCGCCCCCAGAGTTGATTATTTTCACTCAACAATGTGTATGTCTTAAGTTTATCCATCTCGATACAAATGATATCTAGTAAATTTGTTTTTAAAGCTACAGAGCGTTCCATTGTGTGTGAGTAGACCACGATGCGACTCTCTCCAACAGTGCACACACACGTCGTTTCCAGTTTTTTGCTGTTACCAGCCCGGCCATAGCCAGTCTTGACCGTTGTTCTAAAGTGCCTGTATATTATTAAATATCGACTGTTTTATTTTGGCCTCTAAACATCATAAGTGTACTTAGTCAAACAACTGTCTTGTGATTTTTTTTTTTCCCGTTCTCCACAGGGACGCCATTGAAAAATTATTCCCAGATGCCATTAGAATGCGCTTTGAAGACATTCAGCAGAATAATGACATCGTCCGGAGTCTTGCAGCCTTTCAGAAATACGGGAATGATCAGGCTCCTTTAGCCACCACCGCAGGCCGAGTGAATCCGCAGAGAGGGGGGGGATTCTTTTCCGGAGTGCTCACCGCTTTAACCGGTGTGGCGGTAAGTGTTCGCTGTGTTTCTCTGCCCCTGACCCACCCCCGGTTTTCACTGACGTCACGGCTGTTGAAGTTGATGGCGTACCTGTACGTGGTTATTCGCTGCGTGCAGTGACATCTCCTGGGTCGTGTGATTCTTCAGGGATGCCGCGTACTCCAGCGGACGGCGTAATATTCAGAGCCCGGTTATTGTTAACTTCATTCCGTTTCATCCTCTTCCTCACCCCTGCAATAGTCACCACTATTATTCCCGTTTTATTTATTTATTCATTTCTATTAATATTATTATCTTAATGTAAGCTCTGTCCCCAGCGTGGGGCTTGAACTCACAACCCTGAGATCAAGAGTCCCATGCTCTACTGACTGACCCAGCCAGGTGCCCCTGTTATTCCCGTTTTTCCCATTTTAGAGGTGAGGGAGCAGATGCAGGAAGGTACTAGAACTGGAATCCGAGACCATGTCTAGCTGGATGGTCGACTCTCGAGCATACACTGTACTCACGTCTCACGTAGAGACCGTTTTCTTCTCGGTTCCATGCTGCCAAAAGTTATTATTATTGCTATCATTATTATTAATCTTAATTTATTTTTGAGAGAGGGAGACAGACAGAGACACAGAGTGTGAGCAGGGGAGGGACAGAGAGAGGGAGACAGAATCCAAGCAGGCTCCAGGCTCCGAGCTGTCAGCCCAGAGCCCGACGTCGGGATCAGGACCTGAGCCCGAGTCGGACGCCTAACCGACGAAGCTACCAGAAGCCCCATGCTACAAAAAGTTAAAGGTTACAAATCTTCCAGTAGAAAAGGCACATGAGTCAGTTACGTTGGCCAGGATGGCGGGGCCGAGGGTGCAGCGCTCTCAGGCACCCCACGCCGAGCCCGGTTCCCGTGTCTGTTCCCTCACGGCCCCTCACCCAGCAGAGACGGGAGCCCACCCGGCATTCTGCTCCCCGGCTCTCGGGGCCGGCGGTTTCACGTGCCTCCTCGTACTGGCTCGGCACCACCCCCGTCGAGCTCAGCCTTGTCCCTTGCCTTCCCTGCCCCGCACTCACGTGAGAAGCTGGCTTCTCTGACCTCTCTGTGTCTTAAGGCCGCTCTCTCTTGTCCCCAGGTGGTCCTGCTCGTGTATCACTGGAGCAGCAGGGAGTCGGAGCACGACCTCCTAGTCCACAAGGCTGTGGCCAAATGGACAGCAGAAGAAGTGGTCCTCTGGCTGGAGCAGCTGGGCCCTTGGGCCTCTCTCTACAGAGACCGGTTTTTATCTGAAAGAGTGAATGGAAGGTGAGACGCAGGATCTTCTGACATGTCCTTGACCTTTTTATAAGCCGCCTGATTGAGCCACAATCCGCATGCTCTGAAATTCACCCTTTGAAAGCGGGAGAGAAAGTGAGCAAGGGAGGAGAGAGAGAGAATCCCAACCAGGCTCCTCGAATA
Organism: Paguma larvata; assembly: GCA_030068075.1. Classification (NCBI taxonomy): domain Eukaryota; kingdom Metazoa; phylum Chordata; class Mammalia; order Carnivora; family Viverridae; genus Paguma; species Paguma larvata. The sequence continues at coordinate 119,910,624 of CM057825.1, read as the reverse complement.
CCCCGACATGGGGCTTGATCCCATGAGCTGAGCTGAAACCAAGAGTCACATGATTGACTGAGCCACCCAGGTGCCCCCATTAAAGCTGATTTTTAGATATGATCAATTTGATTTCTTAAAGTTCATGTTCCATAAACCAAATAAACCTACCGAATTTCTTTCTGTCCTGTCATCCTTCTGAAAATCAGATGAAGCAATATACTGCAGTGGAAAGTTCAGTGGACTTGGTGACAGTGGAGAATTCTAGATCCTTCTCTTTTGCTCTCTACCTGGCCAATACATCTTTGCCTGATCGCCTTCCTCCCAGAAGGTAGATTCCTAGAACTGACATTTCCGGGTCAAAGGAGCTAAACCTTTACAACCTTGATAACTGTTTCCACGTCACCCACGAGAGGACGTCAGTTTTTACATCCCTCCAGTGGTCGTGTGCCTCTTGGGTGTTCACCTGCTGGTGCACGGGGGTGGTTTTCACGATGGGTGCTTGTGGAGGTGGAGTCGTATTTTCCAGAGGAAGGGGCCAGATAAGGGATCTACGGTTATTTTTATTAGATTAATGAGCTTATTAAATTATAATAAGAGTTTTTATTAAATTTTACCCCAAAACAGCTGCTCTTTTTTCTTTTATTTATTTATTTATTTATTTATTTATTTATTTATTTATTTATTTATTTATTTAGAGAGCGCGTGCACATGAGCAGGGGAGGGACAGAGAGAGGGGGAGAGAGGGAGAATCCCAGGCGGTCTCCGCACCATCAGCCCAGAGCCCGACACGGGGCCTGAACTCCTGAACCGTGAGATTGTGCCCTGGGTGTGAGGAGTTTGCTTCCGGTATACCATCTCAAAAGAAATCTCCTACCGCCCCCCGCCCCCCACAGGTTGCTTTTAACTCTGACAGAGGAAGAATTTTCCAGGGCGCCATATAGCGTAGAAAACAGCAGCCACAGAAGAGCCATCCTCCTGGAACTGGAGCGCGTCAAAGCCCTAGGGGTGAAGCCCCCCCAGAATCTCTGGGAATATAAGGTGACCTCTTTATTTATTTATTTATTTATTTAATTGAAAAAAGTATAAAGAACAGCCCGTCTGTCATCCACATGCCCACTGCTTAGGAGAACATCACAGACACAACTGAAGCCCCCCGCCCCCCGCCCTCTAGAGGCACCGTACCCCTGCAGCCGGGCCAGCCGCCCTCACTGGGCGTGTTTCCCTCCTTGTGTTCCGGTGTGTCCACGCGGGCACTGGGAGCGGGTTTCACAGGCCCTTTACTCTTCGCGTAAGAGGCGTCAACTGCGCATGTCCTTCTGCAGGTAGCTGTGGGCTTTGACCTCTCTGGCTCCAGTTCCCGCGTTTTCCCTTCGGAGCATGTGTCAGTTCGTGCGTTTTCCTGTCGGTGAACGTGGGGATTGTCGCTGCTAGGAGCAGTGCTGCCGTGGAAGCTCTGGGGGGGTCTTCGGCTTTGTGGGCGACAGCGAAGCAGGGGCTGGCCAGATCACAGGGAGTGCGCTGCTTCAGCCTGACGAGGTGCTGATAAATTATTCTTCGCTGGACCGCACCAGCCGCCTCTCCTTCACGGAGAAGACATAGCGAGTGCCGTACTATAAAACGAAGACTTTTTTTATTTTAAGATACCTGAATGTACCCACATAGCAAGTTCCTGCATTTGCATGGAAAAAAGTAATTACAGGTAACCAGTAAGTTCATGGGAAGAAATGCGCGCTCGTAATTAAAGACGCGCACACCGAAGCACCAGGTGGCAGCGTTTTCCCCCGTGTTACTGTCCAGGACGAGAGCGTTCATGATAAGAAGAAAAAGACACGGTGGGCGGGGGGGGAGGTGGTCATTAATTGGTGCAGTCTCCTTGGAGAGCAGTTTGTCAATAAGTGTTCAAATTCAGACCGTTTCACTTCTTTGCACCCGGAACACAGGCAGCTTGGGGGCAGGGGGCGTGGGAGTCAAGGCCAAGAGCGGGGCTGGGAGCCTGACTGCCCGGGCCCCTCGCCGGGCTTCTCCAGGACACGCTGGCTGTGGGCCACCAGCAGACACCCGGGCCATGTGTGCCCATCTCCCCCTCGGTAAATGAGTCCACAGAGTCACAGTCACAGTGAGAGCTGAACTTCGAGCCCCAAGAGGTCATTAAACAAGGTAGATGTTCCCCGCAGCATCGTTGGTAACAGCAGCACAAAGAAAAGCAGCCAGGTGCCCGTCGTCAGGGCAGGTTCGGTAAACAGGGCCCGCCCAGCCGTGGAAGCGCCGCAGACGGTGGCGACGCGGGCGGGCTAGTGAGGAAGGGTGCCCACGTTGTGTCGTCAACTGAAAGTAGGGAAAAGCACATTGGGAAACCCACACGTGTACGTCTCTGTGTGTTGGCATGTGCACGGAATGTGTCTGGGAGGATCCGCAGACTGTTAACAGTGTTTTCCTCCACGGGTTGAGGCTTGGGCGGAAGAGAGAATTTTATGTGTCACTTAACACATTTCTGTGCCATTTGGAAAACACGGTTTACTATGTACATGTATTATCTTAAAACTAAAAAAACATAAGTTTCAAAAATTTTGAAGAATGGGCATGGGTAGGTAGGCTTGTTTTGGGGTTATTGCTGTTACTTGTTTAATTTTGGAAAATCTCTGCTTTTATCATCAATTACCCATTTCGTTTATGCAGTAAACTGAGCTTTTTGTAGCCAGTTTTTAGCCCTCTGCTGGTTTCAGTATCTGGCAGAACATTTGTGGGTCACACATCCAGCGATGACCCTCTATTTAAAAAACATAAAAGTAATCTTAACATTACCCAGAGCGAACGGCCGTGATTCCGGACCCAGCGTGAAAGCAAGCAGAATCTTATCAGTGGCTCCTTGGGTCTCCTGTGCCGCCAGCCCCTCCCCGAGGGTGGCCATTTGACAACTAGCCAAAAGGCCACAAGGCGTGTGATAACATTCCTCCAGCCCCGGTGTCCTGGTGCAGTTCCTGTTCTTGGTAGACATGGAAGAGGCCGCTCCCCATTGAAGTCCGGTAACCCCGCCCTGGGTGGCCACCCCCTCCCTGATAGGAAATAGCCAAGCACTCACCGCTTCAGCAGCCACGCGGACAGCCGCCCTGCAGATCCATAACCTGGTCCTCTCCCTTTCTCTCGTGCTAAGCATGACGTGGCTGCCCGCACGCAGCCTTTGTTCCTGGGACCGGGCTCCTGGAGAGCTGGCATGTCCACAAGGGCAGCGCTGCCCCCGGGAGATGATGGGGGCGGAGGACAAAAGTCTTCGGTGGCATGTGATTTGTGGCCCCCTCCAAAAGGCCACAGTACCTGGACGGATTTACAGTGTATCTGTCGTGTTAACATTTCATGGGGGGCCAGGGTTATGAAAAAAAGTTCTTAAGAGATCTCTTAAGGGGTGATTAAAAAAACAGGTAGGGAAACACTTTTAATAAAGAGCTATCCCCATTTCTATTTCTCATCTGAGTTCGAATGCAGAGGTCTCTTTAGAAACTATGTCTTTTGGGGGGCAGCTGGGTGGTTCAGTCACTTAAGGGTCTGACTTCGGCTCAGGTCATGATCTCGCAGTTCCTGAGTTCAAGCCCCACGTCAGGCTCTGTGCTGGCAGCTCGGAACCTGGAGCCTGCTTCAGTTCTGTGTCTCCCTCTCTCTCTGCCCCTCCCAGCTCACACTCTGTCTCTCTCAAAAATAAACATTAAAAAACATTTTTTTTTAGTTAGATTTTTTTTTTTTTTTTAATTTCAAACACACACAAAAACAGGATAAGAGTACAAAACTGCCATGTACCCTTAGCGGCTACAGCAGCTTAAGGCCATGTTCATTTCAGTGATACCCCCCACCTCCCACCCCTGACTGTTTTGAAAATCTAACCTATCTTATTCTTCCATAGGTAGATATTTCATTGTGAATCTCTCAACAGTAAAGACTCCTTAAAAAACAAAACCGAATTCTCTGATACCAAGTAACTAGTCCGTATTCAAATAGACTACATCTTTCTTCTTCCAGCTGGTTTCCAGGCAAGGGCTGCGTTTGGTTATGACGTCTCTTCAGTCTCTTTCACTGCACGCCTTCTCCCTCCCTCCTGGCGCTACCCTCCGTCCGTTTGTTGAAGAAGCCGGGTCATTTTGTTCTGCAGTTTTCCCACGTCTTGAATTTTGCTGAATGTCCCTCTGTGCTGTCCTCGGACTGGCTCCTCTGTCCCCAGACACATGGTGTGTCCTGCACAGCCCATCATTCCATATGGTCACTCCAGGGGCTTGCATTGGTTTAGGTGTTTTGACAAGACTGCCTCATAGCTGGTGGCATTTTCTTCCATCGGGAGGCTCGTCACCTTTAATCGTCTCTTTCTGACGGTGGCAGCCACCGTGATCGTGATCGTTCAGTGTTTACTTGCCAAATGGTGATACTGTAATTCTCTCATTTCTTCATTGCTGGCTAAATACATCTAAAAAATTTTTTTTGATTTAAAAAAAAAAGGAAAATTTCCCTCAGTGACCCTTTTGATTACCCCTAGCACGGCAGGTAGGGTAAATGCTTGATTCTTTCCCTTTGTTTATCAGGTTCATAATAATGATTTGGTTCTCTATTTAGACAGGTTACCAGTTTCTTTCTGTAGGATCATTATTAACTTAAGATTTTAACGTTCTTGTTTGAATACCTTTCAGTAATGGTTCCAGTTGAGGCTCAGATTGTCCGTCTTTTTGGAGTAAAGTCTCCAATTATTTTGAGTCTTTTTTAAGATTTATTGCTTTTAATGTTTGGTTGGGTTTGTGGGGGGGGTTGTTTGTTTGTTTCTGAGCGAGAGAGTGCACAAGCAAAGGGGAGGCAGAGAGAAAGGGACAGAGGATTCGAAACAGTCTCTGTGCTGAGAGCAGGGACCCCAGTGCGAGGCACGAACTCAGCCAACCACAAGATGGTGACCTGAGCCAAAGTCGCATGCCTAACTGACTGAGCCACCCACGCGCCCCTGTGCTTTATTTTAAGAGAGAGAGAGAGTGGGGGATGGAGCTGGGTGTGGGAGGGAGGGGGAGAGAGAGAGAGAATTCAAACAGGCTCCACACTCAGTGTGGAGCCCCACACAGGGCTCCGTCCCATGCAGGCCTCAGTCCCACGACCCTGAGATTGATGCTCAACGGACTGAGCCCCCTAGGCGCGCTTTGAGGCTGTTTTTAAAATTTAACATTTGAATTGAGGCATAATGCGCTTGCCATTGAATCCTTTTGGCATGACCTCAAAAGTCTGATACTTTTTTTAAGTTTTTATTTAAATTCCAGCTAACATGCAGTGTAACATTAGTTTCAGGAGTACAGTACTTGTGATTCAGCATTTCCGGGTGCTCATCGTCAGGACGCTCCTCAGTCCCCGTCACCTGACTCACCCCTTCCCCCCGTCCCCCTCCCCTAGGGTTACCATCAGTTTGTTCTCTGCTATTAAGAGTCTATTTCTTAATCTGCATCTCTCTCCCCACCCTCGTTTGCTTAGTGGGTTTTTTTTTTTTTCTTACCTTCAATATGAGCGAAATCCTACGGCATTTTGTCTTTCTCTGACTGACTCGTTAGTCCTTGAGCAGAATGCTCTCTAGCTCCGTTCACATCACTGCAGATGTCAAGGGCTCCTTCTTTTTTACAGCCGAGTGTGATTCCACTGAATACACACCCCACGTCCGCTTCCTCCATTCATCAGTCAGTGGGCGTTTAGGCTGTTTCTGTAACTTGGCCCCTGTAGATAATGCTGCTGTAAGCACTGGGGTGTGTGTGTCTCTTCAAATTCGTATTTTTGTATTCTTTGGGTGAATACCTCGTGGTGCAGTTGCTGGGTTGTAGGTAAGGTCGTCGAGGAGCCTCCGTACTGTCCTCCAGGGTGGCTGCGCTAGTTCGCGGTCCTGCCGGCGGGGCCAGAGGGTAGCTTTTTCTCCACATCCTTGTCAACCCCTGTCGCGTCCCGTGGCGTTGAGTTTAGCCATTCTGACGGGCGCGAGGTGGTGTCTCATTGTCGTTTTGATTTGTATTTCCTGATGCTGAGTGATGTTGAGCATCTTTTCATGGATATGTTGGCCGTCTGCACCTCTTCTCTGGAATCTGTTCAAGACTTCTGCCCAATTTTTAATTGGATTGTTCGTTTTTTGCATGTCGAGGGTTTTTTGGTTTTTTTTTGTTTGTTTTGTTTGTTTTCAGAGCGAGCTCGCACGTGAGCAGGGGAAGGGCAGAGGGAGAGTCTTAACCAGGTTCCACACCCAGCACAGAGCCTGCCATGGGGCTCCATCTCGTAACTGTGAGGTCATTACCTGAGCCGAAATCAAGAGTTGGACACTCAACCAGTTGAGCCGCCCATGTGCCCCTGGGTGTTGAGTTTTATAAGTTCTTTATATATTTTGGATACTAACCCTTTATCAGCTATCATTTTCATATATCTTCCCCCATTCTCTATTCGTCTGTTCCTTCACTGTGCAGAAGCTTTTTATTTTGATGTACTCCCAATAATTTTTTATTTTGCCTCCCGCGCCTCAGGAGACATATCTAGAAAAAGTTGCAATGGCTGATGTCAAAGAAGGTACTGTCTGTGTTCTCCTCTAGGAGTTTTATGGCTTCGGGTCTCACATTTAGGTCTTGAATCCATTTTGAATTTATTTTTGTATAAAAAAAAAAGTGGTCCGATTTTATTCTTTCGCGTGTCGCTTTCCTTATGTGACAGGATGTTCAAGTTTTTCCTGTACCTTTCCTATCCCAGACCTGAAATCAGCCATTTCGTAGGTTGGACCTTTTTTAAAAAATCTTGTTACTATAGAAAATTTCTGGCACATACGAAAAAAGAGTAGGGGCGCCTGGGGGGCTCAGTCGGTGAGCGTCCGACTTCAGCTCAGGTCACGATCTCACTGTTCGTGGGTTCAAGGCCAGCATCGAGCTCTGCGCTGACAGCTCAGAGCCTAGAGCCTTCTTCAGATTCTGTGTCTCCCCTCTCTCTGCCCCTCCCCCGCTTGCACTCTGTCTCTCTCTCCCTCAAAAATAAATAAAACATTAAAAAAATTTAAAAAAAAATAGAAGAGTATCCACATGCCCAGCTTCAGCGAGTATTGACTAGCGGCCCTGCTTACTTTTACACACCCCTCCACCCGCTCTTACCTCACGCACCCCCAGTGCATGGGATCGTATTAAAGCATAGCCAAGTGTCATTATTTCACCCTTAATACTTGAGTGTGAATCTCTGAAGAGAAGGACACTTTTCTTAAAACTTAACAGTAAGCCATTAATAGCATCACGTAAGTGGAATGTGTTTTCACAGTTTTATTGAGCTGCGATTAACATACACATATTTAAAGCGTACAATTTGATCAGTTATTTTAACTTCCAGTATTAACGTACATGGTTATGTTACCTGCGGGTGTACAGTATAGCAGTTCAGCAGTTCTGCATGTTCCTCAGGGCTCCTCATAAGCGTACTCTTTAGTCCCGTCTCCTGTTTTACACCCCCCCTCCCACCCGCCCCCCCACCCCCGCTCTGGTAACCATCAGTTTGTTCTCTGCCGCTAAGAATCTGGGTTTTTTGCCCCTTTTTTCTCTGTTTATTTTGTTTCTTAAATTCCACATACGAGTGAGCTCATATGGTATTTGTCTTTCTCTGTCTGACTTATTTCACTTAACATAGTACCCTGGAGGTCCATCATATTGTCGCAAATGGCAAGACCTAATTCTTTTTTATGGCTGAGCGATAGTCCGTTGTGTGTACGTACACCGCATCTTCTGTATCCGTTCAGCCGTTTGATAAGTTTGGACATACTGCACACACCTGTAAGTGCCCACGATCAAGCTAACGAATAGGTTCATCCTTCCCCAAAGCCACCCCCTGCCCCTCTGTGAGCACCCCTCCCCGTTCAGATACGTGCGCGGCGCCAACGTGGAAAACTGGTCCCGTTTTGTGTTTCTCTTGAGCGTCTTGTCGTGTGCTTGTTTGCCATCCTTACTGTGGCTCCTGGAGGAAGTGGCCGTGCAGGTCTTTGGGCCATTTTATTTGACGCTTAGTAGCATCAGGTAAACGGAATCAGTGTAAGGTTCCTTTTATAATCAGGAAAAACATAAATACACGTTCTTTGTAGCAAAATTTACCAAAGCAATGAAAATGAAAATAGAACGCCCAAATCCCACCTGAGAGTCGAACACGGTTAACATTGCATCGTGCTCTGTTTTCTTCCTAGACAGTTTTCGGCACATAGTTTAATTACTGCTTTTGCTTAGGTCTTCATTCCACAAATATTTGTATCTGGCATGAGCCAGGTGCTGCCCTAGGAAGGGACGCGAAGGAGGCCTGGTTTGTATGGGGCTGGCACCGGAGATCAGATTGCTACATGTCTCCGCGTCTCTTTGTCACCCGACACTGTACCATGAGCATCATCCACACTGCCCATGTCACTTCTCAGCGGCTGTATGAACTCTGTGCTCAACATCTACTGTGACGTCATTACTTAGGTCTCTGATGTGACTTGTTCTCTCCCACCCACAGTGCGGCACGAAGCATTTTGTGCATGAAGCCTTCTGTATTTCTGATTCCTTTTTATTTTAAGTGGTGCCCACTATTAGGTTGGTTAAATCTAACACTTTGAAGACTCTTTGACACATTTTACAAAATTGTTTTCCAAAAAGGTTGGGTTTTACTAGCAGTGCCTAGGAGTGTGCATCTCAGCACCCCCCACACACACGCGAGAGCCACGGAGAAGGATCGGGTCTTTGTTAAATACAGCCCAACAGACCGACCGCTTGGCCTCTTCTTGCCGCCACTCATCCACTCATCCACTCATCCACTCATCCGTTGTGCAAACCACACACGAAAAAGCCGAAGGCAAAGGACTGGAGACGGTGGAGGGAGCACGGGTGGGGAGCTGGCCGCCGGGGTTGTGACATGGCCCCGCCCTCGCCTTGTCCTCTGCAGGCTGTGAACCCAGGCAGGTCCCTCTTCCTGCTGTACGCCCTCAAGAGCTCCCCGAGACTCGGCCTGCTGTACCTCTACCTGTTCGACTACACAGACTCCTTCCTGCCCTTCATCCACACCATCTGCCCTCTGCAGGAAGACACTTCCGGGGAGGACCTCATCACCAAGCTCCTGGTAGGTCTGCCGGGCACCTCGGCGTGGTGCGGAACCGGAGACACGGCTGTAGCCGTGGCCGAAGAGCCAACACCCAGCCTTCATTTGTTTTTTGCGAGGAGAACCCGTACAAAAGAAAATCAGGCAGAACTTTCCCACTCCCAGAAGCCCGTGTCCTTTCCTGCATGGCATAACAAGAAGGCTACCCTCTGGACTTGAAATGTTTAGGGGGTGGAAAACCCGCATTGCTTTTGTTATAAAAGAAGATAGACTAGGTCCAGATTGCCCGAGGGTTAAATTTATGGACCTTCCAGCTTGGGACTCTGTGTCTAAGAGGATCCCGAAGGATGACTGACTGTCCCAGCACAAGGGAGGGTTAGCATCCACCCTAAGCCAGTGTCCAGCTCACTGATGGGCGTTGTCACCGCAGCTGACCACAGGCCCCTGGCAGAGGTAGTTAACCCACCTTGGCTTTTGTGTCTTCACAGTCGTTGGTGGATCCCACTTAGGGCTGTCTCTCTGTGTCTGGTTGGTGGTTTCAGGGCAATGTCCACTGCATTGCTGCTCTTGGGGGCAGTCCCTCTGATATGTTTAAGTTAAAAGTCACATGGGTATAGAAATCATCACATATGATCCATATCCATAAATATTAAAATAATTTCTAGGGGCCCTTGGGTGGCTCAGTCGGTTGGGCAGCCGACTTCAGCTCAGGGCATGATCTCACAGTCTGTGAGTTCGAGCCCCGCGTCGGGTTCTATGCTGACCGCTCAGAGCCTGAAGCCTGCTTTGGATTCTGCATCTCCCTCTCTCTCTGCCCTTCCCCTGCTCACACTCTGTCTCTATGTCTCTCAAAAATAAATTAAAAAAGTTAAAAAAAATTTTAAAAAATAAAATAATTTCTAGGGGCACCTGGGTGGCTCAGTCGGTTATGTGCCCGACTCTTAATTAATGTCGGCTCAGGTCACGATCTTGCGGTTCATGAGATCGAGCCCCCTGCCGGGCTCTGTGCTGACAGCATGGAGCCTGCTTCGAATTGTCTCTCCCTCTCTCTGCCCCTCCCCAGCTCACGTGTGCACACACCACATTTTCTCTCAAATAAATAAACTTAAAAAACAGAATTCCTAAATCTTCAAAAACCCTTTTTAAAATACTCAGGTCAGGTATCTGCCTGACTGGAGCCTCGGATGTAGTCGAAAGCCGGCCGATTAGCCCTTATGCGCCGTGGTTGTCTGATTACCCAGTTTCCTGCTGTGACCTGCCCTCTCTGGACCGGGAGCACACAGCCCCTGCCCCCACCGTTCCGTTTTCACCAGTCTCAGCAGCCCCTGCACTCCTCAGGCTCGCTTGCTTCTTGGGATTCTTAGTATCTGCTCCGTAGTGCACAGTGCTGCTCAGCTTCCGGAATCCTTCCGGATGTCCAGGAGTTGTTTAAATGGTCTGGTTTATTATCTGCTAATATCCGTAGTGAGAGCTTTTTATTTTCCCAGAAATTACTTTTTCAAAGTATATGTTTAATTTTCCCATGATCTGTTATCATCCTACCACAGCCAAGATGTTGAATTTAAGAAATCGTTTGAGCTACCCATGCAGTGATGAGGAAATTTTAAAACTGGTTAATTTCTATTCACTGCAACCTCATTATTTATTAATTTTTTAATTTTTTAAAAGTTTACTTTTGAGAGAGAGACAGGGACAGAGGTGCGAGCAGAGGAGGGGCAGAGAGAGGGAGACACAGAATCCAAAGCAGGCTCCAGGCTCCGAGCCGTCAGCACAGAGCCCGGTGTGGGGCTGGAACCCACAAACCGCGAGATCATGGCCTGAGCCGAAGTCGGCCGCCCTCCCCACTGAGCCACCCTGGCGCCCCTGTGGCCTCATTATTTATAACTCATGCTTCGGTTTTTACTTCTGAGCTCCCACAGTCCCATAACCAGCACCTCTGTTCAGTTCTTTGGTAACATTTATCCGGTGTCAGATGCTCAGAAGGCGAGTTGATGGGTGGAAGTTTCGTGTTATGTCGTTGGATATCCGTGTGTTTTAATAAATGTCACGTTGCCCGCGATGGTGCAGTGTAGTCCATAAACGTCAATCCTCACGATTTTTTGTGTCCGTTTTTTGCTTATTTTCACGTTCTGCTAAAGGAGCTTAGAGAGCCCACCTGGAAGCAGTGGAGAGAGTTCCTTGTCAAGTACTCCTTCCTTCCGTACCAGCTGATCGCTGAGTTTGCTTGGGATTGGCTGGAGGTGCATTACTGGACATCCCGGTTTCTCATCGTCAATGCCATGTTACTCTCGGTTCTGGAGTTATTCTCCTTCTGGAGGATCTGGTCGAGAAGTGAACTGAAGTAAGTGTGTTTTTACACCGGAGGTGGCGGGAGCAGCAGGCACTGGGAAAAGGGAGAGTCCCTTTGATTACGCAGACGCGAAAACGCTCCGTGCTCTGGTTTGGAGACGTGGCTCAGGCAGCAGATAGGAACATTTCCTCGTGTCTGGAGGTGGGGAAGTTTTCGTGCTGCTCACTGTTCCAGTGTTTCTCCGTTTATCTTATCCCCATGTACTAAAATATCATGCGATTCCCGGGGGCGGGGGTGTGCACGAAGGATTTTGTTAAGGAATACGTGAGAAAAGGGGGTGCTTTATGGAAAGGGTCAGTACCGTAGAGCCTGAGGAGGTCCAGTGGGGCCGTCCGTGGGCGTGAGTTCTTATCCTGCTCTGCCGTCAGTCGGGACACTAACAACTAGACCAATGCATCAGAGAGAGTTGGGCTGCGACTCTTGGTTGCAAGTGACAGAAACCAGCCTAAACTGGCTTTCCTGCCTTTTTTTTTTTTCTTTTTAATTTTTAAGTTCCTTTATTTTTGAGAAACAGAGCCAGTAGGGGAGGGGCAGAGAGGGGGAGGGAGAATCCCAAGCAGGCTCCACACTGTCAGTACGGAGCCAGATGTGGGGCTCGAACTTCCGAACTGTGAGATCGTGACCCGAGCTGAAACCAAGAGTCAGACGCTTGACCGACTGAGCCGCCCAGGGGCCCCTAAACTGGGCGTCCTAAAAAGAGAAATGCCCAGTCAAGCCTTCCTGCATGGCGGGACCTGGAGGCCCAGACGCTGTCATCAGGACTCACCCTCTCCATCTCTGCTGTGCTGGTGTCGGCCTCATTCAGCCTCACGCAGTCACTTCATGCAGGGCCCTTGGTCACGCCAGGCACACGTCCGCGCGGCTCAGCAACGCTGGTGGAGAGAGGGACTTCTTTCCCCGTAGCGCTCCCGGTCTCGGGGGTCACGCTCCTTCGCTCTGATCGGCCCGTCCTGGGTCACACGCCCACCCAGACCTACCGCACGGTGTAGCGGTATGCCAGGCTCTCCTTGTCCAGGCTCAGGGCCTGTCCTCACCCCCGCCTCCCACCAAGGGCTGGCCTCATCAGCCCCACCGAGACCACATCGCAAAGAACGAGGAAGGAGACCCCCAGAAGGAAAACTCAGAAGGTGTTTCCAGAAGGAAGGGGGTGGCCGCTAGCCAGGCAGAATTAACAGTGCCACGCCAGCACCACGCCGGCCTTAAGCATCCCATGCCGCAGAGTTCTTGGCCTCGCCAGTCAGTCACAGCCCTATAAGTAGTTCCAAAAACCTGAGAGGAATCTCCTGTTGATTCATTCGCGCACAGTGCACTGAGCCCCTGCTCTGTCCCTGGCTCTCTGCTGGGCACTGCAGATGTTTTGCTGAAGAAGGCAGCCTGGGGACACCTGGGTGGCCCAGTCAGTTAAGCCTCCGACTTCGGCCTAGGTCGTGATCTCATGGCTCGTGGGTCTGAGCCCCGCGTCAGGCTCTGTGCTGACAGCTCAGAGCCTGGAGCCTGCTTCGGACTCTGTGTCTCCTTCTCTCTTTCTTCCTCTCCCCTGCTCGTGCTCTGTCTGTCTCTCTCAAACATAAATAAACATTAACACAAGAAACAAAAAGAAGACAGTCTGCCCTGATGGCCTTCAGCCTCGCAGAGAAAATACGTATGTCAGATACACACAAGTGCGACATGGCGATGAAGCAGGCGGGGCCGCGCTGGGGGGTCCTCACCTGGCGTGGGGGCTGCGTCCTGGGAGTGGAAGACGGGTCGGTCAGGCAGCGGTGCGTCTCGGGCCCCGGGGACGGGAAGCAAGGTTTGTGCGGCCAGGCTGCGCGTTAGGAAAGGGCCCAGGGTCCGAGCGCTCGGGTGTCGTCATGAGAGACCCCGTCACAAGTCCACCTCTCAGATGCTTCTGTTTTTCCAGGACTGTGCCTCAGAGGATGTGGAGCCATTTTTGGAAAGTGTCAACACAGGGGCTGTTCGTGGCCATGTTCTGGCCCCTCATTCCTCAGTTTGTCTGCAACTGCCTGTTTTACTGGGCCCTGTACTTCAACCCGATTATTAACATCGATCTTGTGGTCAAGGAAGTCCGACGGCTGGAAACCCAAGTGTTGTGACTGGCAGCGCTCGGGCTCGGAAGGACTCTTCCAGCCTCCTCGACACGTGAGCGCTGAGGCGCAGGCGGGGGGCGGGGGGAGCGGACTTCCTGTTTCTGTGCCCCGGAAGCAAGGTGCTGCTTTGTCCGAGGCCACGACCGGGTCCTCTCTCCCTCTGCCTGTGGCATCGTGGCGGTGGGGACTGACATCCCAGAGCTTGGCCGACACGGCAACAGCACCGGCCACCCTCCTCACAGGGACTTGGGAGGCCAGGACACCGCAGCTGTCGGGGACCCGGGGTCCCCGGAGGATGCAGTATGGCGACTTCAGAAGGCCGCTGAGTCAGCCGTCCCGCTTGCCCTGACCTCGGTGACAGACGCAGAGGCCGAGCCCGAGCCTAGGCTTGCTGGGGCCAGGCCCGTCCTCTAAATCGCATTTCAGAAAATGGGAAAAGATTCTGTCATAGGCACAGACGGTTGCAGATAAAAAATGCAGAAGAAAAGCCCAAACCGACGGACGATTCTGTGTCATTGAAGAGGCGGTAGGATTTTCAGAGCGAAGCCTCTGCAGGGGTTCCGTGAGAGACGGAGCGGGGTCAGACTGTCGCCGGCGTTTTCCGCATTTCATCGCTGCACCGTTGGCCCGCGGACTCTGAGGGGCGCGTCGAGCAGCAGGTCAGGCAGTAACGGGGAGTCACTCACCTCAGGCCGAGCCGCCTCAGTGCTCCTTAGAATTACCGTGTGGGGGTTTGTTGGTTTGGTTTTCAGGAATTTAATCTGTAAAATCCAGGAGAGCCCTTAGGTTCAAGGAAACATTTTGTACTTTGACCTCACACTGTATACTCTTACTGTCCTGTTCTGATGTATAAAACAGCAAGGTATAATCACACCGAGGGCTGTAATTGTAAATATGAATAAGATGAAGCAAGGCCTTCTGTCTCCTTCCGGTACGCAGACGGCAAGTGCGAACGCGACCCGTCCGAAGGCTGGCCCGCAGAGGTAAGCCCGCACCCACGGTGTCGTGTTGGGACTCGAGGCGCCGTTCATTAATCCTTCAGATCTTTGCAGGTTTCACTCAAACTCTACTTCTGAAAGTTTGAAGAAATCACTCGAAGGCAAAATAAAGATCTTTTTATATGAACGAAAGTTCTATAGGGGCGCCTAGGTGGCTTACTTGATTGTCTGACTCTTGATTTCGGCTCAGGTCATGATCTCGCGGTTCATGAGTTCAAGCCCCGCAGGGGGCTCTGCGCTGATAGTGGCGAGCCTGCTTGGGATTCTCTCTGCCCCTCCCCACTCTCTCTGTTAGGATTCTCTTCCACTGTGATTAGGGCCTGGGCTAAAACATGACCGCAGAGAGGGCACACAGGACATGGGATGTCAGCTTTCCTGGACAGGGCAGCACAGAACAGAAACCGAGGGCCTGGGGAGAGGTCGAGAAAGAGACAGGTTGGGAGGGAGACACTAAGTGAGAGATGGGGAAATTGGGCAAGTCCTAGAGATTGAGGAAGAAACAGAGGGAGACAGGCCTCAAGAGAAGCAGAGACAAAGAGGAAGGAAAGGACAGAGCTGGTCACAGTGTGTGCAGGGGCGATGGGCCACGCAGGAGGGGCTCTGTGATGATGCTCTTTGTGTTGTGGGCAGAAAGGAGAGGAAGCTAGGCAGTAGAGTTCCCTGAGTGCAAGGCTCCAGGGTCAGTGGGGCAAGTTCCCTAGAGACCATTGGCCCTGGGAAGGTGGGTGCCTCTCCTTTGGCCTGGCATGTTGGGGCCCCGTCTCAGCAGTGGTCATGGAGAGTGATGGCTTGAGGCAGAGTGTGCAGCTCGTTAGCAGGTAGACTCCGGAGTGTGCCCCACGGGGACAAATTTAAAATCTTGTCAAGTGTTTATTGAAGTAGAGTGGACTCGCCACGTTGTCTTCGTTTCAGGCACATATCATAGTGATTGCGTGTGTACACATGATGCTCTCCGTATGCCTCTGCGAGTGTAGCTCTCCTACGAAAGCATGCAACACTTTATTCCAGGATTGACTCGATTCCATAGGCGCTCCCGTGCATCCCCGTGACTTAATCATTCCGTAGCTGGAAGTCTTATTCTCTTATGGATTTCAGTTTTTATTGATCTGAAGTATTCTCGTGTTAAACACCATTACCTGTAGTTGAGCCCGTGTAAATTTGCATTCTGCATTCCTGGGAATGCTGCTGAAAGCATTACAAATTCTATAATTCCAGTAATCAATTCGCTTTCATTCTTCACTCCCTATAGAGGAAAAGGAAAAGATTTCTTTGTGTCCCAGGCCCTGTCAGGAAGACCCCTCCCAATGTGGAGAATAGGCTTAACTGGACCAGCTGCACCCTCAGTACCTCCAGCTGAGGGCCATGGCCTTGAGCACTGCAGGAATTCCCAGCGGCGGCCAGCAGAGGGCGAGCACGCACCACGACCAGGGAGGGGCTCGTTCCTCTGAGTGCGCAGCATGACCTGAAAAGGCATCTGTAGGGCTTTTCTGAGAGCAGTGGAGGTTTGCTTTGCCTCCGAGGACCCAGTGGCTTTGAGTGTGGGCAAAGAGCCAGAGTGCGTTTCCATCAGGTGCAGCCCCCATCCTGGGGGAGACCTTGGAGAGTTTGCAGCAACCTGGCTTCTCCTCAGTGGAATGGCTGAATCCTGAGGAGGGGTCTGGGCTGCTGTCCGCAAGTGTTGGATTGCCGTGAGCCTTTCGGTCTGGTGCCTTTTCTGGGTTGCTGCATGGTTCGTTCCTCACTTCACCTGCTGGTATTTGTACAAGATGGATTGTAGTAAAGGATCCGTGTTTTCAGGGGGGCCACGGTACACCTCGTTTCCTACCTTTCTGCCCCTGACACCGAGAGCATCTTCACAGGCCCCTCCTGTGTGGCCCAGCACCCCCTCCACACACTGTGACCAGCTGTGTCCTTTGCTCTTTGCTTCCCTTTGTGTTGTTATGCCCAGAATTCGGGGACCCCAAGAACCACCAGGGAGCCAAGTCTGATGCAAGAACAAAGAGCCTTTATTGGAGCTAGCTGGAGCTCAATCTCCTACCGCACCGACAGCAGTGGGTCGAGAGAGAGGGCGTGGTCCAAAAACACAAGTTTTAAAAGGGTCTAGGGGCAGTGGGAAGGGTGATGGTCATGATCCTAGCCAATTGGCTGAGGAAGGCTCAAGGGTCCTGTTCCATAGGTCACTGGGCGTGGTTCTTTTGGAACCTGGAAGTTGCAGGTTTTGCGCAGGCACTGGGGACTCAGGGTGGAGGACATGGAAACACAATGGAGTCAGTCCCCGTTTGCCATCAAGCAAAATGGAATCAGTCCCGATTTGCCCTTACATTCCCCCTTTGTCATGTGGCTTATGGACCCAATCATGGGTCCGGCTGCTCTTCTATCTCGCCCTCTTCTGTCACTAGGGACCTGTATTGAGCAGAGGACCATCAATTGGATGGCCCCCACATGATCCCTGACAAACTGGACCAGCCTGTAGATGATACAGGGCCCGAGGGTTAGTAACAGAAGGAGGATGACGAGGGGTCCGGCAGCGAAACATGGGTGTATGGACCCAGGTCGCGATGCCATCTTTATCCAGAGGTAGGCTAGCCAGAGTTAATTAGCTCCAGTCATCATAGTTAAGCCAACAAGAAGTTATCTAGCCTCAATTTCTTACCACAGTCCTGACTTGAAACCCACAGTCCTGACTTGAAACCCAATACTCACATTCCTGAGGGTCTGGCATCAGTCTAAATAGATCAAAATACATTCTAAACCCTTCAGAGATTTTATTTCCATGATTCTCGAGTATGGCAGCATATGCTGGTTTAATAGGGGAATAAGCTCTGGAGCCACTCTTATTTTTCTATGGCCCGTCTTCTTCAGGAGAATATTAGTATAAATCTCAAATCAACACAGAGGCCCAGTGACCCTATAGCCAGGTGTCCTGGTGACTTCCTCGGACCGTGCCTGTCTTAGGTGACCCCTGCTGTGAGGAGTCTTACCCGTCATTGGCTAACCGGCCCTCCTTCAGAGTCAGACCAGCCATTATGTTCTTGTCGTATTACAACCTGGCATTTGCTTCAAGACACCCCCGTCCACCGATGAGGGTCCCGGTCTAGGGCACTGCCTCATGGGCCTGAGTCTCTTCCTTAGGTAGTGTTACCATGGCCAGTATCTTCTGGTCTCCAACATCTCCCCTTTTCTTGTTGAAATAGATGTTATGCTGCCCCTTAAAATTCTAAAGATAACAAAATTAGAATGGAAACTCTGATATTGATCATCATGGGAACAAAAAAGTGATGAACAAAGTGAGAAAGATAATTATCCAGACCCCCAGAATGTGCTTCTGTACTTTGTCCCAGGAATGTTCAATCATATGAAAACACAAAGGAGTAACACCCACTTTTAGGTCACATGAGAGCATCACTGATCTCCTGGATGACTTGTACTAATGCAATTACATGAAACACAATCAGAAGAAGAAATGCAAAACTGTAGATCCTCATTAATTTCTACCCTAAATTTCCCAGAAGTAAGACTAAAAGTACAAAAGACTAAAATGTACAAAAGAACATATGAGGCCTGGACGCAGGCTGAAACAACATAGAGAGAACATTGCAGGGGTCAAAGGGGTCCCTTGACTCTCAACACCAAGGCCGATTGTTCTTGCAAAGAGAGCTTGCTCAGGGCCCTGGAGAGCGTTATCCTCCATCTCCGGTAGGTAGAGGGTAGGTAGAGGGCAGTGGAGGCGTCAGAGTGATGTTTCAAAGAGCGTCTCTGCTTCTCCCTTTGGGTCATCCTTTGAAGAACCGGAGGAGATGGCGGTGGCTTGGGGAGGCTTGGACATAGGGCTGTACCAATCTATCAGGAATCTACAGAGGGGAGTCCACGTCCTGTGGAAATACACAAGCATACCCTCGCCCCCAGGTTAACACTACATCCTATTAAGTCTTTTGAAGGCAGCTGGTGTATAAGCAGGGGCATTGTCCGTTCGATTGCCCTGCGAATCCCCAAGTAGGAAAAGCATAGACAAAGGTGCTGGGTCACATCCTTAAAGGCCTCTCCTGTATGTGCCATGAGAAAAGATGCACACACACATGCGCATAGGAAAGTTTACCCAAAGATAGACCGTGAGTAACATCCATCTGCCAAAGATCATTAGGCCTCAGGCCTCTAGGGTTCCAATTGACCTTTGCTATAGGCAATTACTAGGTTTGCCCCCTTTGTTAGTAAAGTAGCCAGCAGTGCCGGATAGGATGTAACTATCTTTCTGGGTGTGGAGGGCAGATGTAACCATTTAAAGGTGCCTCGTGATAAGCCTCAGGAAAAGCCTGCAAAACCAAACTGGTCTGAAAGCTTGATCCACAAACCTTCAGACATAGGGTGGGGCTATTTTTCATGCCCTGAGGCAAACCTTTCCATTGATACTTCTGAAAAGGCCACCTAAGGTTCTCAGAAGGCAGGCTAAAGGCAAATCTAGGGTGACCTTCCCAATCTAGGGGAATAATGATATTGCCACCATTTTGTTCCAGCCTTTGGATCAAAGGAGGAGGAATTTTTACCCCTTGATAAAAGTACAATCCTGTGTACTTTTAAAATCCATGTCTTTTAACCTTAGTCTGTCCTGACCACACATAATATTCCTTTTTAAAGGTTTTTCCTTCATGACCCTTCTACAATTTGTCTTTGGCATTTAGATTTTGTCCAAAGCCATTTCTTTCCAAATAACCAGTCTCATTTAGGACAAAATTACTTTCTTTTACCTTCAGCAAAAGCATATTTCTATTATATCTTTTTTCATATCCCCCACTTTCTTCCATACAGAGTTGTTTTTATTTCCATCAGTCTTAAATACACTTCCCAGAACTTTAACTGCTAGAAACCTTAGTCTTCAGTGAAAACTTAGTAGTAACCAATTGTGAACTCTATGTTATATCAGAATTTGCTAGATGGCAAACTTATGAATCGATTAAGCACAAAGCATGTTAACACTTCCAAATATCCTAAGTTTTTTGCAACAGGTCCAAAGCACAAACCTACATTTAGTAATTAGTGCTTCAGCTTCTTATCTCCTTAGATACCAATGATTTCAATCTCAAGTTCTCATGCAAGCCAAACTTTTAACACTTTAGGTTACCAAGGACTTTGAAAGCTATCTTAACATTTACCCATGAAACTATGAGGCAGACCAAGTTAACCATCCCTTTCAGACTTCCTTTTGCTAACAAATTGGAACAGAGATAACATAAGTTTGTTTGACCTTCAGTAAACCTTAGTAAAATAAAGTTTTATATGTAATGCTGATAACTTTAAAGACAGATCCATCAAACTTAAATTCGTTTAAACATGAAATATGTTTCATTTACTATTTCAAATCTGGGGAGTTTGTTAAAACCTTAGGAAGTCATTATAAAGCACATCCTAAATAGGATTACAGATCATTACAAATCTTAAAACTCTATTTATTTGACCAAGGCGGCAATAAAAGATCCTAAAGGCCAATGTATAGCATCATATGTCTGTTAGCAAAACCTAGCTCCTTTAACATTGAGATGTTTTTAGGGAGCAATTAAAGACCTGATAAAGATGAAACCTAAAGCTTTGGTTTTCCCCTAGAAAAGAGAGAAAAAAACCTTTGTTCACATTATCTTATCAAGAGCAGAGTGGTCCAAGAAAACTTTGTGTTTTAAATGGAGAGAAAAGCAGAATTTCAACTTTACACCAGTGTATTTTTAAAATCCCATTCATCTCAACCTTACTTAGTATCTACCTTAACAATATTTTATCTGTGTCTCCTTAAAAGTTTACCATTGTTAAGTTTCTCCTGTGGAACCAATGAGCAAATTTAAAAAGGCATTTTCTTCTTTAGACAGTGTGGGGGTGGGGAGCGGAATGCTACCTGAGGCATTCAAGAGCCAAGGACCTAGGCTCCACCCCAGGCCACCCCAGGCGGTGGCGGAAATGGATGGAGGGGGAAGGGAGGACAGGATGGGGCTCAGCGGCCTAGGGGCTTGAAAGGCAGAAGAAAGCAGCCTGAAGCACAGAGTAGAGAAAAGAGCTTTACATGGTCCTAAAGTCCGTCCTCTAGTTTCATGGTTAGGACCTGGATGGGGTGGCCCTTGCCATCGGTGACCTGAGGCCCCCCTTGTCTGAAAGTACCCAGGACTTCTTGCTGGCTAACTTTCCTCGTGGGGTGCGGAGGTCTGAATATTGTGCTCTGGTGTCGACAAGAAGTCAACAGGGGTCCCCTCCACTTTAAGAGTTACCCTGGGCTCGGGGAGAGGGTCAGAACCCGACTCCCCTCATCACTCAGTTCACCTAGCTCTAAGACTTTGACTCGATTAGCCTTGCTTCTCTTCCCAGAGGCCTTTTTCGGACATTCTCGGGCCCAATGCCCTATCTCCTTGCAGCATGCACACTGATCTTTCTGCAGCCTCTGCTTCCCCCCACCTCTGGTGGTTCCTTTACTTACTTCTGAGTCATCAGCCAGTCGCCGGAGATGGCGCTCTCGTTCCTCGGGGGAGTCGGCAGTGGTAGCTAGTAGTATTCTGGCCAGGTCTCAAGTCTGTTTGCTGCTGGCAGCCGTCATGGCGCGAGCCTGCCTATCCTCAGGAGGCTCTTGGTTGTTGTATCCCTTTTCTGCTATTTAAAAGGGTCTAGGGGCAGTGGGAAGGGAGATGGTCATGATCCTAGCCAATTGGCTGAGGAAGGCTCAAGGGTCCTGTTCCATAGGTCACTGGGCGTGGTTCTTTTGGAACCTGGAAGTTGCAGGTTTTGCGCAGGCACTGGGGACTCAGGGTGGAGGACATGGAAACACAATGGAGTCAGTCCCCGTTTGCCCTTAGGCAAAATGAAATCAGTCCCAATTTGCCCTTCCAGTGTCTGCATCTGTCTACCCCTGTCTCCCTGTCTTTCTTCCTCTCACTCTCCAGGACTTGCCGGGCTGGAGTTCACCCTGCTGGAGGCCAGCTCCTTCTATCAGGGTTTCAGGCTGGTTCAGGGTTTCACCTGCGTGATGGTTGGTCTCGGCGGGGAAAGACAAGGAGACAGCCTCTTATCTGGACAGCTCAAAGTTAAATTTTCTCTCAGGGTTTTTATGTAGTTTTAGAGGGGATACAGATGTGTATCTCATAATGATTCACAGAATGATCTCCTCCCTAGCCCCCTTGATTGTTCCCATGACTTATATTAAAAATGTTCAAAACGGTTTCGAGTAAAAGCTTAAGAACAGGTCACATGCAAACTAAGTGTATCCACTGGGCACATTCTAGTAAGTGGTGGGCATCACCAGTAAGTGGTATAGGTTGAAAGAGCAAGTAGAAAGTACAAAGGTTTTACTCCTAGATTGCTGGTGACAGTTGAAAGATTACATGAGAAACATCCTAATTTCCTTCAAACAACTTTCTAGCTTCTATTTTCTAGTACAGTCCTGACCTGAAACCCACAGCAATAATCACATTTCTGAGGGTCTGGCAACATTCTTAGCTTTAATAGCGAAATCGGAGATTTATTTTATTCTTGAATTATTTCTATATTTGCGGCACACTAACACCTCCTCGATGACTTTAGTATCATTTTCATGACGATCCATATTATAAGCCCCTGAAAGTACTATACTAAGCAGAAAGAGAAAAGACCAGAAAGCAGCAGCATTTGTTGGCTTGGGGGGAGGCCTGGGAGCCATCCGGGTTCACTTCACCCAGAGCTTTTCAAACGGGGACTTTTTCTTCGAGGTTATTAATGCTTCTCCAAATGCTGAGCTTGGCAAACAGGGGCTTAAACCTCCGGCCTCGGTTAGGACTTCACCCTGAGCTTTGCAAACGGGGGCTTGAACCTCAGGCCTTTACCCTGGGCACTGCCATCAGACCCTCGATCTTCTGGTCTCCGGCATTGCCTGATCTTACATTGGAAAGGTTGTACATTTGGATCCGTATCTCCCCCTTTTGCCCATCCCTGAGCTTCTGGTAGCTACAGCTCTCTGTCTCTACAAGTTTAACTTGCTTTGAAAGGAAGATTTCACATGTGCGTGAGATCTCACAATATCTGTCTTTTCGTGTCTGACTAACATCACTTAGAATACCATCCTCCAGGACGTCCACCCAATGTCAGAAATGGTAGAATTTCTGCCTTGATTTACCGCTGGTTAATATTCCAGTGAATGCATAGGCCAAATTTCTTTACATTGAATGGCAATTAAGTTGTTTTCCTAATTCGGCTGCTGAATAATCTTGCAATGAACATGGGAGTACAGATGTGTCCTTGAGATAGTGATACGTGCCCAGAATGGGATTGCTGGATCATATGGTATTTCTATATTTAAGTTTTTGAGAACCTCAAACTGTTTCCATCATGGTTGTACCTGCCGGGGTAGGTCCTTGTTCTGGCGAATCTAGGGGTCCACGAAGGACAGACGGTCAGGCGAAAGGAAATGAGAGAGCCATGAGAGATGGGGTCTGATGACCAAGCCGGCAGCCCTGGCAATTCTGGCATCCTCGGCGTCTCTGGCGTCTCTGCCCTGCCGCCTTAGTGTCTTTATTGAAAGGTAGTGAGTTACATTACAGCAATGAGTGACAGCCCATCAGTAAGCATAGTTTGAACAAGAATGTGTTATATCAGTAAAGCAGTGATTTCCTCAGTCTTGCAAGTTGTTTTCAAGGTAGTTA
Source organism: Paguma larvata (assembly GCA_030068075.1). Taxonomy (NCBI): domain Eukaryota; kingdom Metazoa; phylum Chordata; class Mammalia; order Carnivora; family Viverridae; genus Paguma; species Paguma larvata. Next base: position 119,887,487 of record CM057825.1, on the reverse strand, counting down.
GCATAGAAACTTTAGGCTGGGAGACAGAACAGGAAGTTACCTAGGCCTGCTTATGCTAATTAGCTATACACAGGCCAGGAGTCATTGCCTATCCTTCCAATTACAATGGGGGAGGTACAACCTGTCTGGCAAGGACAGAATTTCCAATGCTTGTCCTTTGCCCATGAATGAGTGAGTTTACAGAATAGGAGACTAACATTTACACAAATCACACCAATATTCAGCCAGCTCGTAAGTGCTATCAATCTGTGCAACCCATCCCCAAGATGCAACTTTAAGGTGGTCAGGCTACTCTCGTTCAGATGTAATCCATCAAAGCATCCTGCTCCAGGTCCTTCCCTTTTATCTAAATGCTGTAAAACAAAAGAGCATTACATTCCTTAGGCCAAGGAGAGTAGTTGTAAGATTAGGCGCCAGGCTGGGGAGCTTTGGCTTCAACCTTTTCCACACAGGGAGGGGTCTCAACCTGTGAGCCCAAAACGGCTCCCAGCATGTACCGACTTCCATTCCCAGCAATAGTGCTTAAGGGTTCACTTTATCTCCACATTCTTGCCCACAGTTGGTATCTTTTGACTTTCAGAGCCTAGCCAGCCTAACACACAGGTGTGAGGGAATGGCTCATTGTGGTTTTGGTTTGCCTTTCTCTGCTAATGAGTGATGTTGAGCATCTTTTCATATGCCCGTTAGCCTTTTGTCTGTCTTCTTTAGAAACACGTCTATGTGGGTCCTTGCCCACGTTGTCACCATGTCTAATGGTTTCTTTGCTGATATCACTGTTCATGAACATTTTAAAAGGAAATTTTATTTAAAATGGAAGTGTTGAATTTCTATATTGTATACTTGAAACGAATGCAACACTGTATGCTGATGAACTGAAAAGAAAATCAAAACTTAAAGAACAACTAAAATAAAATGGAGTCAGGGGACCGGAAGGGGGAAGCTCACAGGCTCTACCATGGGCCATTTAGTGCAGGCTCCCTGGAGGAGACCTAGGTCGTCAGCTGGTACTACTTCAGCTACTGCTTTCCTATCCCAGCAAGAGGAAGAAAGGTCTTTCTTCTTCCCTGATGACGGCTCAGCCCAGGAGAGACTTTCACAAGTTAGGTGGCAATGAGCAGCCAGTCTACCTGGATGTCCCGGATTACTTCCAATGGAGTTAACATTTCCTCGCCCTCCCAAGTTCCCCCTTTGGTCTCTAAAAGTCTTCCTCTCCCTTGTTCTCCAGACTTGCTCTAGCTTACTTGTCCTAGGTGGCAGTCCTCTGTTATTCCCAAGGAAACCTTTTTTTTTGTTTGCTTGTTTGGTGTCTTCATTTGTTTTTTTGTTTTTTTTTTTTTTTTGGTGGTACCATAGCTGGCAGTTTAATTTTTAAGGTTAACTATTGGTACGAACTCCTCCTATGTTTTGGATATTTACCCTTTCTTGCATCTGGTCTGCAAATGGTTTCTCCCATTGTTTAAGTTGCTTTTGCATTTGGTCGATGGTTTCCTTCCATTTCCTGCCCTGTGCTGTTCAGTTGGAGGAGGTCCCATTTGTTTCTTTTTGCTTTTGTTGCTTACTCTTTGGTGCCAATCCCAAAAACTCATTGCCTAGACTATACTCAAAGAGCTTTCCTCTTTGATTTTTTTCTAGAAATGTGATGGTTTGGGTGTTACATTTAAGGCTGGAAGCCATGTTAAGTAGATTGTTGTGTATCGTGTAAGGGAATGGTTCACTTTCATTCTTTTGTAAGTAGATATACAGTTTTCCCAAGAGCATCTATTGAAGAGATAGATCGTCTCAATGCACCCGCCACTGGGGGTCACCTTTGGGGAGTCCCCTCTGCAGGACCTCATTTCTGAGGTTCACAGACATACATGCTCACAGAGAAATCGACACCACCACAAGCACAGAATCACACCCAGCCTCACCTGGGAACTCAGGTGTGGGGCTGATGGACAGGCTCACACACAGATTCACACTGCAGACACGGCCAATGACACCCTGAGGAGAACGCGTGCGCGCGCGCGCACACACACACTCAGAGCTATGTGAGACAGCCCCATAGGGCATACCCTACACACAGTGGAGACGTACACCATATATACACGAACACACACACGTTCAAAGATACAATCAGGAAGACCTAAAGCGGCAGCAAATTCACACTCATTGCTAATATGAACACGTAGCAACCCAGACCGACATAGTCACTCCTAAAGGGACACGCCTTCTGCCAGATTCGTCCATAAATAATGGCCAGGGGAGGGGAAGGGGCTTGTGAAAAATGTGGTCACACAGGTGTCCATTATGATCTATCAGGGGCGAAGGCCTCTGATTGGTGGGGAGAGGGTATAAAGCACCCGGATTGCTACCTCACGCTCAAACAGATGAAGACTTGGATGAAGAGGGATCTTCATCTGTCCCACCTGTTCCTGACAGTCCACACAAGCGGCTGCTTGTGTCCTGCTCACCTAGTGATTACTGACCTGCTGACCTACTAACCTGTCTGAACCCTCCTGCCTCCCCTCTTGTACTTGACCTGATTCTGGTACTGTCCCTGACCCCCTTCTTCTCCTGACACGCGCCCTCCCCAACCCCATCCCTCTCTAAACCCGCCCCCAATCCCACTTAACCCCTCACCCCCTTTCCCACCCCCTCCCTTCCCCCCCCACTCCCCCACCCCCCTCACCCTCCCCAATTTGCATCTCCTCTCTGGCGCCCCAGAGCCCCCTGAAAGGACCAGAACATGAGGGTTCAGAAGCTGTTTTTCTATATCCTCTTACTCGGCTACCCGGGTTACCCAAACACGAATGTGAGTACACACCCCACATCAGGGGTTTCTTCCTTGTTTGTTCAGACTGTGGTTAGAAGCCAGCTTTTTCATGGGGTCCTTGATGAGAACTTGGTTCTTTCTGAAGACCGAGGACCTCAGGGCAAGGTTTCTGTCCACATCAAGGGGTAGATCCTGTCAAGGCCTCTTGGTACAAAATGAGCAGCATCGACAGGATGGGAACCTGAGCTTCCTAGTGTCCAGAAAGAAGGACCTGGGAAGAGAAGCCTTGTGTCCTCCCTCTCCTTCATGAGGAGGCCTTTGAGAGGTGTGCTTCTAACCTCCTGGAGGCTGGTGGAAGGTTTAAAAAGACGATTGTTTGTGATAGATATTAGAAATGTCTTTGCTATTCCTCATGATCTCCAATCTCATTTCAGCTCGTCTATATTTTGGCTGACCAGTTCCCTCCTGGCGCACGTGTGGTTGGGATTCCGGGGACGCTTACGGTTATGACTGCCACCCTTGCAACTTGTGCCTGTCTGCTTTACCTCTGGAGTGTTGTCCTTGCCGTGAGTACACTCAAGTAGCTCATAGATAGATTTGTAATCATTCATAAGCAGATTTGTTTTGATAAGCACCAAGTTTTAACTAGACCGTTGTATGCAAATTTCCTTTTGAAGCACTGTGTTCATTGCACCCCCCAAATGGTAATAAACCCAATATTCATTATCAGTTAGAAGGAAATAGTTGTACACTCTGTGAAATGTCTTCTTTGAACCACTTGTTTTATTTTCATTTATTTTATTTTTTTTAAAATTTATAATAGTTTATTTTCAAATTGGTTTACATATAACACCCAGTGTTCACCCAACATGTGCCCTTTTTAATGCCCATCACCCCCTCTCCCCCCTCCCTCATCTCCCTCACCCTCAGTTTGTTCTTAGTCTTTGAGAGTCTCTTATGTTCTATCTCCCTCCCTCTCTGTGTCTTTTTTTTCTTTCCCCTCATCTCCTCCCCCTGGTTTTTGCTTAGTCTCACAAAGTCCACCTATGCGTGGAAACATATGGTATCTGTCTTTTTCTGACTGACTATTTCACTTAACATAATACCCTCCAGTTCCATCCATGTTGCTACACATGGCCAGATTTCATTTTTTCTCATTGCCACGTAGTAGTCCTTTGTATATATGTGCCACATCTTTATCCACTCGTCAGTTGATGGGCACTTGGTTTCTTTCCATGATTTGGCTATTGTCGAAAGTGCTGCTGTGAACATTGGGGTACACGTGCTCCTACGCATCAGCATTCCTGTGTCTCTTGGGTAGATTCCTAGCAGTGCTATTGCTGGGTCATAGGGTAGCTCTATTTTCATTTTTTCTGAGGAATCTCCACACCGTTTTCCAGAGTGGCTGCACCAGTTTGCATTCCCACCAACAGTGTAGGAGGGTGCCTACTTCTCCACATCCTCGCCAGCATCTATAGTTTTCTGATTTGTTCGTTTTAGCCACTCTGACTGGTGTGAGGTGGTATCTCAGTGTGGTTTTGATTTCTATTTCCCCGATGATGAGTGACGTTGAGCATCATTTCACGTGTCTGTTGGCCATCTGAATGTCCTCTTTGGAGAAGTGTCTATTCATATCTTCCGCCCATTTCTTCACTGGGTTGTTTGTTTTTCGGGTGTGGAGCTTGGTAAGTTCTTTATAGATTTTAGATATTAGTCCTTTATCCGATATGTCATTTGCGATGATCTTTTCCCATTCCGTTGGTCGCCTATTCGTTTTGTTGGTTGTTTCTTTTGCTGTGCAGAAGTTTTTTATCTTAATGAGGTCCCAATAGTTCATCTTTGCTTTTAATTCCCTTGCCTTTGGAGACGTGTCGAGTAAGAAATTGGTGCGTCTTAGGTCAAAGAGGCTTTTTCCTGCTTTCTCCTCTAGGATTTTGACGGTTTCCTGTCTCACATTCAGATCTTTTATCCATTTAGAATTGATTTTTGTGAGTGGTGTAAGAAAGTGGTCTAGTTTCATGCTTTTGCATGTTGCTGTCCAATTCTCCCAGCACCATTTATTAAAGTGGGTGTCTTTTTTCCATTGGATACATTTTCCCGCTTTGTCAAAGATTAGTTGGCCATATACTTGCGGTGAACCACTTGTTTTAGAATTGTTGTTTCATCTCTAATATTTTGTGTAGTTTTCCAGCTGACTTTCTCTTAGTATTGTTCTTTACCTTTTTATGTTTGTGTTATTTTCAAGGGAGAGAGAGACACACAGAGCATGAGCAGGAGAGGGGCAGAGAGAGAGGAACACCCAGAATCCGAAGCAGGCTCCAAGCTCTGAGCAGTCAGCACAGAGCCTGATGTGGGGCCCAAACTCACAAACAGTGAGGTCATGACCTGAGCTGTAGTCGACGCTTAACCAACTAGCCACCCAGGCACCCCTGTCTTTCTGTGATTGATGTGTAGCTTGCATTTGTGGTCTGAGGACCTATTTTTATGATTTTGTTGACTTGAAGGCAAGGTGTATTTTATGATCCTGAATATGGTCTGTGTCCGTGAATGTTGTCTGTGAGCTTGAGAAGAGTGTGTCCTTTTCTATGGTGGAAGTGTTCTCCAGATGGTCATGGATCCAGGTGATTGGTGATGCAGTTCAGTCCAACTGTGTTCTTCAATCTGAAGGTCTCTGTGCTCAGTCTGTCAATGACTGAGAGAGGGTGTCAAATTCATTCATCTGTAGTCATGTAGATGTCTATTTTCCCACCCAGTTGTATCAGGTTTTGCCTCGTGTATTTGGACACTCTGTGCTTAATGCATGCACTTGAAGGATGAAGTTTTCCCAGAGAATGACGCCTTTATTGGGGACCTCAGCATCTCTGATCACTTTCCTTACGTCACAGTATGTCTTGATGGATAATTTCACAGGCTACAGAATTCCAGGTGGATGGGTTTTTTCTTTAATACGGAACATATATTCTCTTTTCCATATATACCATAAAATCATTTCATTCTTCTTGATTGCATGCTTTCAGAATGGACTGTTTTTGTCCTGGTTCCTCTTGGGTACAGTGTTATTTCTCCCTTCTCCCTGCAACCTCAGTCTAACACTACCCCTTAGGTTCATCCAAAAGTCTTTGGTTTCAGTTTTCTGTCGATTGAATATTATATGCCTAGGGGTAGTTTCTTGTTGTTGCTGGTGGTGGTGGTGGTGGTTCTGGCCTTTATTGGGGTGAGGGGGAGGCGGAGGTGTTTACCCTGCTTGTAATTCTTTGAGTTTCCTGGTTCTGTACTTGGTACTCTCATGAATTTTGGAATATTCTGAGTCACTTTCACTTCAAACGTATCTTCTTTTCAGTTCTTCTCCATGGAATCCCACTTTGTGAGTGGTACAGCTTTTGTAACAGGTTCCACCGGTCTTGGAGTTTCTGTGTTGTCTTTTTCAGTTTTTACTCCGTGTTTCTACTTGACCTTTCCATCTGCTTCTTGAATCTTCGTCAGCCAGATTGTGTGTGTTAATAAATCCACAAAGGCATTCCTTATTTCTGTTATGGTGTTTTGGATTTCTAGACACCATTTTGGATCCTAGAGTTATCATCGCTGTGCTCACATTCACCGCCTCTTCTGGCATACCGACCGCATTTTCCATTACAGTCATTCTCGTATCAATCAGAGTGGTTTTCAATTCCCAGCCTGATTATGCCACCATCTCTGTCATAGGAAGGAGGATTCCAATGCTTGCATTTTGTGTTCAAAATATGGGTTTTTTCCTTTTAGAGTACCTTGTAAGTTTTCGTGAAAGCAAGGGGCCACATCCTTGCTTAAAGAAACTGAGGCGAATAGGCCCTTAGTGTGACGTTTCCTTTCCCTGGCTAGGTGTAGGCTGAGTTTCCTCCCCTGTGAGACAGGAAGGAGGAAGAGCAGTCCAGTTGAATCTTTCCCTTCATGTGTATTGCATATCGTTAGGACAATCCCCATTATGCTTTGGAGAAATCGTTCTCTTGCGGGCAGGCATTCTAAGAGGAACAGAGTACCATGAGTTTCCTCCTATTTTACCTCTTTCCCCTCCTATTTAGAAATGTTTCCCTTCCAAAAGGAAATATCGATATGAAGTATTTGTAAGGACATCTCTCTTTCCATTTCCCCTGCCAAGGAAGGGAGGCATGTGCGGTTTTCTGTTTGCCCTCCATAGAGACTCTTTCGGATAACACCATTCTCATGACTGGATTCTGGATCCCATGATGATGCTCCAGTATCCTGGCAAGATGTTGGGGCTCGCTTCAGCATCAGATCATCCTTGAAAACTTTCAAATAGGGATATACGTTTGAGGGGTCAAGAAAATGCGTCTTTCCCTTTTGTTCCAGTAGAGTCTTGCCTAGACTTTTTGGAGCTCGATTTCCTCAGGTGATGTCTCGGGTCTGGGTGTTACTGGACCCCCAAGACCAGGGTCTTGAGTTCCAGTGTCCTAGGAAAGAACGCTGAATGCAAGGGAAACAAAGCAGGTGGAGTTGATTAGAGACATCTTGTATACAGTGGAGCCACCAGGAATGAGGAATATTGCTCCCCGAAAGGGTGGTGTGCCAGTCCTATCAAGGCGCTTTCCCAAAGGGGGAGGGGCTGGGAGTGGGGAAGCATCCTTCAGTCCCACAGTCATTGATGACTCTTCCGTGAACCCAAGGCAATCACAGGATGCCTTTTCCCATGGTTGACATTCTGTTTGGGCTCCTTGAAATTGGAAATACTTCTGCAGTCATGCTTTCAATTGTTCCTTGTGACTTTGCCCAGACAACCATTACTCCCTCATACCTGGTCACTCTCTCTTTTTCTTCACTCTTCCAGAAAGAGGTATGGAAAATTTTCACCCTTGGCTCAGTCCAGTGCCTTTCCAGAAATTAAGTTCCTCTTGCTTCTCTTATACCTTCTCAAGGGGAGCACTTGGTGGTTTTTTGGGAAATGTTAGCCATCATTTCTTTTGTTGTCTGTGCTTTTTCCCTAGCCGTGTTCCACTGTCTTTCTCATTTGATGACTTTTTTGGGGGGAAGGCCTCTGATTTTAGTCATCTAGGAAAATCATAGCACCTGACATGGAATGGTTGATCAATTCAGAAAGCAGCGAACACTGTGTAAGATTTAAGAAAATTTTCTAGAGCATGAAATAGGTATATCTTCGTACCAAGGCATTCTTTTCTTTCTTCTTCCCTTCTTTCTTTATTCACCACCGTTCTCTTCCCTCGCCACCCTCTGTGTCGCTCTCTCTCTCCCTCCCCTACCCCCCCCCTCTGTCTCCCTTTTCCCTCACTGACTCTCTCTTTCTTTCTTTTGACCTTTCATGTGATCCCAGGTTCTGGACTTCAGTGTGGATATTGGGTTTGACTCTGAGAGTAAAACAACTCAGACCTATTTTATTGATCTATTTTATTTATCTGTTTTAAAAATTGTCTGCATTACCCACTGACAAAGTTGACTATGTTGATGTTTATTTAGCAGAATGTAAATCTGTCTTTTGGTCAGAATAAGCCATGAACCCTCACGCTATTATCACCAATGGTTCATAAACTATCATGATTAAGTATGAAATTCTATTTTTTATTTAAGATTATGAATTCATATGCTGCAGTAAATGATCATTGCAATTTCATTGGATTACATTTTAGTATTTTATCAGGAAAGAGAAGCTTCTACTAATAATATGATTTCACCTGTCCCTTAATTTTGTTTCTTCCTCTCTCAGATAGCGCCTCGAGTAGATCAAGGTAAGCGTTTCAGTTTTCGTATTCTTTGTTCGTTTTTTTCAGTACTGGTGTTTGATAGGAGTGGTAATTGTTTAACTAGGGATAAATAGGGTGACTTTTGATGTCTAATTGTCTTCATAACTCTTGAAAACCTTTCAAGAATCCTCGGGATGTGAATGTGATGCAAATGGGATAAGGTTTCCTACCTGGGCTTCCTAGACAGTGGTGATTCTGGGGCACTTTGTGTTGAGAGACAGGGTGGCTGCCTGATGCTTTGCAAGCCCCCAAAGCTGGTGTTCCTCACTGTGAATGCAGCAGTGGTGGCGGGGAGAAGAGTGAACTCAGCCATGAGAGTTCTCATCTCACACTGGGCCCATAGAAGAGGAGGTTGCACTTTGTGACTGTGACAAGAGTCAAGGTTCTAGGGCTTAGGCATCGAGGAATATCATATAAGGTTTCTTGGGTTGAAAATGCTGTGAAAACTTGTGCTCTTCAGGCACAATGGGAAAGCTCAAAAGTTAGTTCTGCCCAGGTGTCAAGGAATGTGTTAGTGCTGCTCATACAGTGGGATTATTGGATGTCACTGGTTTGGTACCAACCTTAGAAACGGTTCTATCTCCTTTCAGTGAATTTACAGCAAATAACCGCAAAGATCAACACACTGCAGAAAGAAAACAGAGAACTGTCAGAATCAATATCCGTTTGGGAACAGAAGGTGGCCTTGCCCTTTCAGATATTTTTTGGGGGGCGGGATTTCATGTTGCTTCCTTTCACCTCTTGTCCTTGATCCTACTGACCGATTTGAGGTGTTCTAGAAACACTCCTGATTCAAGACAAGCTTCACAAGTTCACAAAAATCTACTCTTCATTTGTGAAAGGAGTCACACGTTAGACATAGGCTTTTCTACCCCGATGGTATGTAAGAACTCTGATTTCTTTTTATATGTGTTCTATATAGATCAATGAATCAAAGATTCATCTTCAGGAAGCTGAGAGAGAAAGTAACATTGACTCTGCGGAAGCGCTTAGATTGAAAGTAAGATGAGTCTCTTCTTTGCCTGAATTGTGTTCTAAAAACACAAGTGAAAGAATGAGTTATTACTACTCATTCAACACGGTTTGTGGAAGGAGAACCTCAGAAAAGTTGAGCACTTTAAGGAAATTTTCAATGACACCCTTCCAAGTGCACATGCGAATTTGCAATCAGAGAGAGACAGAGAGAGGATTGTCAAGAATCAGGAAGTGATAAGAGTTGGCTGCTGAGTTTGCCTGTCATTTGGCTTTGGAGGCTTTGTGTTCCTTGCTTGAAGTGAGCCCAGCATATGGGCTTGCCGTTTCCCACAGTGGAGAGTGGGCCTCTGGGAGCCAAGCCTCCATCCTCACAGGAACCTGAATTTCACTTAGGACCCCATGAGGAGGTTTGCTATTTGAAGGACTAGGAAGTATATTCTCTTTTCCCAACTAGGGAATGATCACATCATTCAGCCCTGCCCTCCCAGAGATGGAGAAAATCCCTCAAGATAGTTGAGAGATGAAGGGCAATAGCCAAATTGTATACTGCCTTCCCCTCTTCATGCTCACCAATGTTCAGTGTGAAGAGAGGAATATTCCCCTAGGAAAGCCATTGGTGAGCTCTGGAACCTGAACTCTCTTCCATGTGCTTGGCCTTCATGCTTGAGATGTTTATGCCTCAGGATCTTTCTCAGTTGCCATGCACAGTCCTGTTGTGTTAGGAGCAGCTCCCATTGTTGTGCGATCATGATTTCTTGAATGTCTTTTCTCCTGTCTGTCTGAAAGTGCCAAGATGCAAAGGGTCGATTTCAGGATCCCGAACTGAGAGCCTTGAGGTCCAAGAAATGTGAACAGGAAGGTATGTCGTCTGCTGGGGAGAATTCCCCATAAGGTGGCAATGAGTTTGGCCTCGAAAGGGAACGGATGGCTTCCTGCCTTCACGGGTCTTGCCCTTTTCTTGTCACCCCAAAACCAAGTCTCACAGCACACGCACATGCACAAAAACAATCCTTTTTTTTTTAAATTTTTTTTAAGAAACTCCAAAGGCCCTGGAGGTCCAATATAATGCTTTGAGATGTGTCAGATCAATGGAGACCGTAAAAGTCAAAACGCTGAGGAAGAAAGCAGGCATCCTTGAAGAAATCTGTGAAGAAAGAAAAGTGGCTACCAAAGAGTAAGATGTTCATGGGATCATGGTCACAAGTCCTTTTGTAGGAATGAATGTGGCAGCCAGTATCGATAAATAGATTCCTCTTAGAATTGGATCCAGAGTAGTTTTGACAAATGCATTTTGCGGCTTCCCTTCCTACCTCGCTTTCTGGAATCTGCATTTTGCTTGCTGTCCTTGGTGCGTGTCATACCCTGTTGTGTCATGGCAGTGATCACCCTGATACGTGGATCCCCTCTGGATCCATTTACATTGTCCTGTAGGTTTCAATCCCTTGGCACTGTCTTCTCAGCTGGGAAGTAGGTCGTGTTTGTTCAGACCCAGACTTGGGTCGAAAAGATGTAGAGAAAGAATCAAATGATCTTGCTGTAGAAACCATGGGAGTTTCTTTCTGGAACGACGGTTGGGATGCCATCAGTACCGGACCCCTGCATCCAGTCTGCAAGTGAGACTTGGGCGAAGTGCGTCTCCTGGGTTCACTAGAAATGTGGTGTGCCACCCGCATGTTTCCTCCCATGTCCGGTATTTCCTTTATTCTCAGCACAAGATCATCAGGGACTTGAAAGGCCCTCAGTCACATTGAAAAGGAACGTCTTCCTTCTCTTGCCTGGAGACTCGGCTCTGTGTTCCTCCTTCCCACACGTGTGTGCGGCCTGCCTGTCTCCCCGGCATCTTGTTTTTGTTCATTTGTCAGGTCTTTTTGGGAGCGGGAACAGTGCCCTGACACCTTTCTATCTTCACCCCTGCAATAGAGCCATTCCATTCCAGCCACCTCAGAAAGCATTGCTGAAGGACTGCCTGAGAAGCCAGAAGGAAATGCATGTGCTTTTCTCGGCCTACTGCTTTTGTCTCAGTTTCTAAGGGTCTTTCAGGGTTGAATGAGATCTTGCATATATCCAGTGTCAAGTTGAAACCCTTGAAGTCAACACCATGAACCAAATAGTCTGTGGCCACCCAGGAAACCAGGCTTTGGATGCATTTCCCTTGGCTGCCTTCACTGTGAATGAACTCAGACTTGTTGAAGTCGATCGACTCCATGAAGTTGATAGTTTTCCCTCTGAAATCTATTTCCTGGAGAAAACAGCCTGCCTGGGGGCCCGTTCCCGTCACGTTATATGTCAGTAGGTATTGCCACTGAAAGACTGGCCTTTCCCTCCACAGGGATTTTTGAAGGAGGAGGCCAGGGTGGCACTCCTGAACCCTAGTGAGATATGGGAGTGATTGGCAATGCTGGGTGAAGCCATATCCCGGACGACTCTTTCTCAGACTGATCGTGTCAGGGAACAAGTTTTGGACTGAGACTCAGTGCATTGCCCCACGGAAGTGTAAGGCACTGATGACCGCTGCTTCATCCTAATGGGTATAGTTGGTCAGACACGGGTGTTTGGAACAGAAATGAGCCTTCGCCTTCTCAAACAAAAGACCAGGTCTGGGAAGGTACCAAGTGCAGTGTTATTGGATGACTTTATGATGAAGGAGTAGAAGCAGAGAACTCGAAAGACCGCTCCGATTGCAGGCGAATCGGCAGCAGGCACAGGGTGATTTTTCTTGAACCCGAAGTGGGGTCTTCATTTCTCTGATTGTGTTGTGAGTCTGTGCATGTATGGGAGGAGGTGGGAGGCCTTCAAGAGAGTTGGGAAGTCAAAGGGCAGACTTTCTGTACCTTGGCTCTTGGACTATATACATATCTTTCCCGTCTTAGAATTCTGGATGTGACCAACTCGGAACTAGCGGCAAAGACGAATCAGGTGGCAACTGCAGAAGAGGATTTGAAAAGAGCTGAAGAGGAAATAAGCAAGTACAGGTGAGTTCAGATACTAACTGGCAGCGGCTCATGAAACCCCCCTTCATTTCTTAGTTTCAGTCTTGGTAGGATGGGTCGACTCAATGAACATAGTAATGGAAACAAGAATTCAGAGGACACATGCATAGAGAATTAGCAGGTGGAAAAGGGAAGTATTCCAAAGAATAAAACAGTTTCTGTTACCAAACATATTCAGGTCTCCAGCATTGGCCTGGCTATGTAGAAACTTCACCCATGCCAGTGTTCCTGGGGGGTGGTGTGAAGAATCTATAGGAAGGGGCGCATGGTGGCTCAGTTGGTTAGGCGGCCGACTTCGGCTCGGGTCATGATCTCACGGTCTGTGAGTTCGAGCCCCGCATCGGGCTCTGTGCTGGCGGCTCGGAACCTGGAGCCTGCTTCAGATTCTGTGTCTCCTCTCTCTGCCCTTCCCCTGCTTATACTCTATCTCTATGTCTCTTAAAAGTAAATAAACGTTAAAAAAAAAAAAAAAAAAATCTATAGGAAAGCAGCTTGTCATGGGATGCAATCTTCCCCTCCACGTGGAGTGCCATTTGATGTCCCCGTCTTTGCAACCCTGGGACGCATGGGGAGTACACAAGTTAAAGGAGAATAGAGCTTTAGGATCAAAGACACTTGTCACATGATGAATGAGGGAAAGATTGCAAATGGGAAGGAATTCTCTGAACTCTGAACTCTGCAGGTAATGGACAATAACTTTGGTGCTAGTGTCCATTTATACTTATGTGAAAAGTGTTCCATGTGTAAGGATCGGTGGTTAGGGGAAAGCTATGAGGAGGATGGGAACATGGGCAGATTCTTTATACTCCTACCCAGTGAGAGTCCTTATGTAATGAAACCATTTGTAACTCACAGGCAACAAATGGAGCAAACACGAGAACAGCTGCAGCAGGCAGAGCTCGCCTTCAGACAGCAGGTAACGGGAGTTCTGCTTGACAACTTGAGCCCTTAGCACCTTTGAGTGTAGTGGCCCTTGGAAATCCTAAACACGGGCTTTTCTTTGTTGGCTTTCTCAGGTCGCAGCTCATGAGAGGAGTGCGGAAGACCACTGGGTAAGTGTTTCTTTTTTCCTCCCCTCTCTCTTTGGTGCACAGTCTAGCAAGACTGAAGGTGGATGTGTTTTTCTCCCCTAGATCAAGACTCGCATCTGGGAGAGGGAGATGGCAGAGAAGAGAAGGAGGTTGCCTACTTGAAACACAGGTGTGGGAGCTTGACAGGAGTGTTTATGGGTGTTCGAGGGATGACAGCTGTGCTGTTCAGCGCCTAGTAGAGGACGTGCTGTTGCGACCCTTATAGAAGTCTGCTTTTTTTCCCCCTGTATCCAAGACTGGATATGCTAGAAAGAAGGAGGCTGCTGGAGGGACACATGAGGCAGACACCAATGCGTGGAGACCAGAGACCCAGAACCTGGAAAGGAGGGGTAAGGAGCACACGGTGAGGTGCAGCAGCCTTATTTCTGCTGTGAAGCCTTTGTTGTGGGTGAACATCGTGTGGCCTGGAAAGAATCACAAGCACTCAGGACAGCAGGGGTGTCCAGGGGCGACAGGAGGGTGTTCTCCTCTGGTGCCCCAGGCAGCGGGGCACCTGTCCCTGTGACTGGCTGAGCTCAAGCCCTCCGCGGACTGCAGAACCTCCCACCGCCCCAGCATCCCCATCTGAAGAGATGAGCCTGGTGGGGATGACGGGATGGCACATGGGCCTCCTCCTTCTTCCACCTCGTCTCCGTGTGAAATTTGGTTTAGTGTTTTGGGGGAGAAGGTCATTTCTTTGCTCTTCTTAATATTCCTTTATTTTTGTTTTATTTTTGGTGAACTGTAGCCCTGTATTCTTCAATTCAGGCTCCATCTGGCTTACTCCTCTGATGTTACCAGGGCAGCTCTGCAGCTTCACCCCTAATTCCCATAGGCTTCTTTGCACATTCATATAATATTAGTCAAGTCCATTTCTTTTCCGAAAGAGTGACATAAGCCCGGCTCCCGTGTGGACGGTGGCCTATAGATAAGCTGGAAGATGGAACGATGTTATCTGTTGCCAGAAGAAACACACCCATGCTCTTCCTTGGAGGGTTTGTCATGTTATCCATCAAGCAGTCCTCTCATTTTAAATCCTTAGGTGTCAGGAGATGGTGAGTTATTACCCCTAACGCATATTGAGAAATGGCTGTTTTGGTGCCGATTTCAGATTTCTCTTTGAGCTGACTTGTCGAAAGTTAGTTGACTCATTACAAAGAACATGAACCAGGGCCTGTGGTTTCTTCATGAAGATGATGGGATGGATCTCCCCCATAGCGTCAGGTCACCTGAGGCTTATGGGTTACTCTCTGCTCTCCTCATGTCCTGAGTTTGAGGGAAAGTTTAAGATGTCACACAATATGGTGGTTTTTTCCTTCTGAATTCTGCACAGTCCACTGAAATCAGAATAAACCTCCCTTCCTCCGTTAGAGCCTTTAGTCGATCCAGAAGCTGGTTTCCCTCCCGTGGATCACAGCAAGCACTCTACCACGTATGCCAAAAGGGACGAGGTAAATGCTGGGGCCATTTCAGGGGTAAGTCTGTCGGGAAACCCTCATTTGCCTGTACCCATGCTCTGAGGCCTTTCCCCTGTTTCGTGTGTGTGTGATATGTCTGCCTGTGTCTATGTTCCAATGCACAGCCTGAACCCAAGAGGTCTAGCAGGCTTCTCACTTTTCCTCCTGTCGTCATTTGCTGTAAGTATTAGCCAAAGGAACTTAGAGGTTGAGGACCTTAAGGCTTTGCCGTGGGGTTTGGAAAGGACACCAGAAGATGCACTGTTCTCCATACGAACGTCTCTAGGCTTGTTGACTCCTGCCATGCCGCCTCTCTGTGAGATCGCGTTGTCGTTCTTTTCCTCTTCGAAGTCAGGGCGATTCATGTGTCAAGAGTATCTGTTCACTGGAAATGCAAAACGACTTCCCTCCATCTTTCTATCTTGTGCCTTGTACAATTTAGGATAGGCTTAGACACAATCGTGGTCCCTAACTCACCACCTTCCCATCTTCATTAGTAAATGACATGTTTGGAAGAATCCTTCGCGGTATCTAGGGTAAAACTATCTCACCTAGGTCCTTTGTTGTGTTTAGATGAGCAAGTTCCGTTTTGTGTCAAATCAGTGTTAGAGCTGATACCATCGCTCATACACATCTCCGTAAGAACCAAAACCATAGCACCATCGCAATAATTCCATTCCATGAATTTCTACCTCTTTGTTTCCATAGGATGTATTACTCTGTGTCTTGTAGTGTGCTCAAAGTCAGAATTCCTTAGGAATGCAGGGAAACACAATGGGGCCTGAGAATCATTGATAAGGCCTGCCTTCCTCCCAGCAAACACTTTCTCAGTTTCCCTGTGTGACTCCAGGCACCCCAGGTCCTAAGTGGTTCTTGGCCTTTGACAGCACTTCCAGAGAAGGCGAAGACCTCTTTGTCAGGAAGGGAGCTGAGCAGGCAAAGCGCCGGGCCGGCAGGCAGAAGTTCTCCCCAGTTGTAGTTGTGATTTCGTGAGCAGAGTATGAGCTGTTTATTTGCACTCCATTTTTGTGTGTACTGAATATGCCAAAAACAGAGCTTTTCCAGTCACTGTACTGGAGGGCTGCACGGTGAACCCGGACATCGATGTCTGCCTTTCTGGAAGATGCTACTTCATTAGAATTGAATGACTTCTTTGAATCCTGTAAGAAGGGAGCCTTTTGTTCTCCATTCTAGAACGTGGGCAGAGGCATGTGGTGGCAGTTGTTTAACCCCCTGCATTTAATTGCCCAAGCTTTGGGTGGTACTCAGTGGCGGGGATAGAGTTTTTGATCCTAACACCACTCTCATGGATCCTAGTGGCAGAGAAGGTGCAGGTGCTGTCACGTTCTTTCTGGGTTTCAGCTGGTTTGGTATCGGTTCTCCCGTGTGGCATACGAACATAGCCGTCACTTTGTTCTGCAGGGCAGTGTGGATCCGTGGGGACCTCCTCCGTTCAATGGAAGATTGTGCACGCCCTACCCTGGAAGCCCCCCCATGGTCTACTGGGCACCGCCTCCTCCTGACCCTTGGTGGCCCCGGGGACCACCCCGAGCCCCTCCACCTGCACCATTTGGTAAGATGATCTGGGTAGTATGCGTTGCCTTGAAAAGCACCTTTATCTAACTTTTGTTTCTTAACGTTTGTTGTGGAGTCTTGGACAAGGTGCAGAGATGGCATCACAGTCCATTGCCGTGCAAGAGAAATGTGCCTTCTGCCATTGCCACATTCCTCCAGGTTCTCATGATACATGTCACCTCCGTGGCATTTCCCCCAGCCTGAGTGGGTACAGGTGTCTCTCGTGGAGATAGATTGGGGCTGTAGAGAGAACAGCAGACACAGCGCTTCAGGATTTGCTGTACAGTCTGTGTGCTGGGTTGTGGGAGGCATGAGGCTCAGCCTCATGTATATCCACCCATTTGAGCCCCCGGCCATCCACCCTTGTTCGATGAGTTATGAAATCACCTGAAGCAGGGCCATTACAGGACTTCAGCAAAGTTGAAGGGGTGGTTCTCTCCTTTGCCTTTGCATCACCTGAAGCATGTGGGATACGCTCTGTGCTTTGTGATCTGACTGGGTCAAGGAAGGAGGGGAAAGTTTTCGTTTCTTTTCATCTCTGCACAATCTACTCAAATGAGAAGAAACCTCCATCCCTTCTAGGTTCTTTTGCAGATGCAGAGTTTGCTCGCATGAGTGACCACATCACTGACTTTACCGTAAGAGCCATGAAGGACAAGGTAAATGCTGTGGCCATTTGCCCTTGTAAGCTCTTTTGGGAAATCCTCACTTTTTTGTTCGGCAGTCTCTTCTGGCATTGTGTCTGTTTTGGGTGTTGTATGATATGTCTGCTTGTTTTTCTCCTTTTCTGAACGCACGAGCTTAACCAAGTTTCTCCGGCGTCTCTGTTTTCCACCTGTCACCTCCTTGTAGTAAGCTTCGAAGGCAAACATGCTTAGGGATGAGGACCCTAGGGCATTTCCAGTGTGTTCCTGGAAATAACCCAAGGAGGATGACCCCACATCCACCTGGAAGTCTCCTCACATGCCTCATTTGTTTGGACCTCCTCAATGTGGAATCCTTGGTCTTCCTGTTTCTTCCTGTCTTGTTTCTGTGTAGGAGATTAACATGTTCAGATACCAGTGGTTATCCTTAGAATTTGAAAATGGAAACTGCCTTCACTCCAACTTCTATTTTGGTATGTTTCATTTAGAGTGGTCTTAAGCAAAATACATTTGAATACCCATCAACATTCAGGTGTGTGTGTGTTTTTTTAAATATTTCTGTTTTTGGTGTGTGTGTGTGTGGTGTGTGTGTGTGTGTGTGTGCTGTCCAGAATCCCTTGAGGTGCGCCCTGTGTATAAAAAGTCATAACTTAAGAGGTCGCATATCTGTCCTAGAAAACATGCACTGGAACATGAGTGGAGAAGAGAGAAAATCCGTCATTACCTGCAGTGTAATTCCCCACCGTGTCCTTCGTTTGTGTTTCCATGAGCAGGCTCTCTTGTGCCCTGTGTCACTGTTACAGGTGAAACCTGGTAATTGACAGTAGAAAGGAAAGTGCATTTGTGTTCACTTTGTTATCAGAATTTCTGCTCATTTTTCCAGAGGACACAGTTACGCTGCAAAGTGTCCTGTTCTTAAACTGGAAAGTACCATGAATTCAAGTCAGTTAGCTAGCCTAACCATCATGTGTAGGTAACATGTTTCTCTAAGAACATGCTTTTCCAGGTGCTCAGTTGTTCCAGGTTGCAGGACCTCAGGATCCCCCATCCCTCCCTCCCACCCAACCCTCCACCACCCACCGTGTCTCTGTACCCATGGATAGCACTTGCAGAGAGGAGAAGACCCCGCTGTCTGGAGAGAAGCAGATCGGGCCTAGGTGGGGTCTTTGAGGCAGAGCTTTGAGGCAGGAGGGCCATGCTTCCATGTGTGGAGATTGGGATTGTCATTCGTTCTCATTCTCTAGTTCTTCACGTCGAAAGCAGCAGCCTCTGTGGTGGAGGCATATGCCGTGCGCTGGGTTCCTTCCTCTCGGAGATGCCTTCCTCTCGGGAGAATACTGTTTTATTAATTCGGTATTCCCTCCATAAATCCTCTTGGATGAGAGCCCTTGCTGTTCTACATTTGCAGACAGGTGGGGACACCGGTTTCTTCCCATAGCCTCCGTTCCCCACCCCCAAAGCTCTCAGCAGAGCCCTAAATATGGGAGGAGTGTGTTTGATGGTGATGCTGCCCTCTTGCAACGTGGTGGTGGTGAAGCTGGCAGGAGACGCGCACTGCTTCTTTAGGTTTCTGCTTCTTGCTGGTGTTGGTGCTTGGTTCTGTCCTCCAAACACAGCTTTCATTTTTGTTCTGCAGGCCATTATGTATGTAAGAGGGCCTGGTCCTTTCCCAGGACGGCCTTGCGGGCCCTACCCTATGGACTGCCGTTCATCCCCAGTCATGGGCTATGGGCCACATCCCCCTCCTCCACCAGCTCCTCCACCTACTCAATTTGGTAAGATGACCTGAACTGGATAGATGAGCGACTTCCAAATGGTTTTCATCTTCTTCATGACTGACTGACTGTGTGGCAATGATCTAGAGATGGTGAGGGTTTGACAACACAACCGTAAACCTGCCTGAGGACAGTGTAATAGAAATCCAAGTTTTCTCAGGACATACGTCCATGGGCTTTGGCATTTCCATGTAATGAGGGGAGCCAGAGGTTTCTCTTGTTCAAAACAAAGAGGATGTTCACACAAAGGGAGACAGATCCACGGTACTGGTGCATGTTTTACAGAAACAGTGTCCAGGGTTCTGGGACAGATGAGATGGAGCCCTCACTTAGGTGTCTCCGGCGTCCTGTGTGAAATGGGGCACATGCACTCTTTGATATAGCCCTTTTGGTCCCATAATGGAAGCACCAGTGAAGGAAATGGGGAAACTCCAGTTACATAGGAATAGAAGGGCACTTGTGGACGACAAGCAGAGTCTGAGGAGGTGCAGACGAGAGGGAGTTGGGTCAGTAGGAGGAATTTTTAGGCCATTCCTGTCAGGGCCCACAGCCCGGGCAGGGAGCACAAGGATAGCGTGAGATCTGCAAAGGACTGTTTCACGGGTTCAACCACAGTGGACAATTCAGTCATCATCTCTGAAATGTCACCGAAAACACAGTGCAGCCTGTTCATCATCTAAATCAAGATTGTGGTTTCCCTTGGTTTTCTGAAGGGTCTGTGCATGTATGAAAGAATGTCCTGGAGATTTGGGAAATTCAACGTGGTCTCAGGAAATGCTTGTCTGCATCCGTTTATGTGTCTCAGTGAGACTAAAGGTGAAGACAGGTTGTAGATCAGCTGAGCGGCTTCCTTGGCCTTCAGCCTGAGTTAGACTCTCAGCGGGGAAATCAGGGTAGGACGGGAGCCACGCCTGCTTCACTCCCGTCACCGCAACGCATCATCCGCTGTCACTACCCTGCCTGCAGGTTTGCGCCTCCGAACTTCGGTCACAGTATCCTGTAGCGTTGCCTGTGTTCCTGCTGTCTCAGCTCCATCACCAACTCTCAGCGGGACCATCTCAGAGCCTCAGCTTGGGAATCTGAGAAACAGAGATCATTGTGGTTGGTGAGGTCAGTGCAATGAAGAGGTGATAAGCACATAAGGAATTTGTACACTGGATGGGATGAGTGGGCACTCGCCCTTCTCAGGGTGTCAATGAATGTATCTGCACACAGAAGATTCTCTACACATGTTCCTTCCATGTCATTCAATCGAGAGTAGAAAGCATGAGGCTGAGGGACTGGCAGTTGCTATTTCAGAAGATTTGGCCAAGACCCCTGAGTTTTTTCTCTTCAAATTCAGGTCCTCCTTTACAATAGAGGAACAGATAAGAATGGGAATTCAGGGATGTTGATAGAAGAGTTGAAGACAGTCCTCTTTCCCGAGTCTAGGTAGACCCACACGTGCAGCCACTCGATTAAGTGTTCATCCAAGGCCACCGATGTATCGTTGAAGACAAAATGCATAGAGGAGAAGGGAAGATCCGTTGCACTAACTCAAATATCTTTGCCTTCCAGGCACATTGGAAGCTTGAAGAGGACCCTGAATTGTGACAAATGGGCCGTGGTGATGTGATCTATTAAGAAAAGTTTTCTGATAGGGCAATTTGGCTGCATTCTTACCCTGACCATTTCTGTCCTCTCCATGTTGTCTTTCCTCATTTCCCTAATAAACCCATCACAGTTGTGTCTCTGTGTCATTATCAGCTTCCTAGGTACCTACTGTGATTCTCTCTGATGGAAACAGTGTGACTCCTGTATACACTGTCACCACAGGTAGAATCTGCAGTGAAAGGGGCATGAGGGAAGTCACTATTGAATGGTATTGACTGCACACGTCCCCGTGGTTCCTTCTGGGGTGGTGGACACCACCTTCCTCTAGACCTGGTGGTGGTTGTGTTCAAGCCTGAATAGATTCTCACGAGCTCGTGGTGCCTGCTAGTCACAGTGGTGTGTGGTGATGAGCAAGACAGTTAGGAGTCCCCTGCAGTGGCTGATTTCTGATTGCAAGAAGTGGATGAGGGGTCAGCAGTGTCCTCTGCTTGGCCAGTGAGGAAACCCTGCCTTCATCCAGACGTCGTGGACTTTTCCCACTGACCAGCTACCTCACCGTAGCACCAAACCATGTGGACACTGAGGTAGACCCATGGGAGTAGGTTTGGGGGTGAGTCTCCTGATGTCCCATATTCCTCCCAGGGTACTCTGATTTTTCTTTTGATTGTTTGCAATGTTTATTTAGTTTTTTGAGGGCGAGAGAGACAGAAGTGAGGGAGGGGCAGAGAGGAGACGCAGGATCCAAAGCGGGCTCCGGGCTCTGTGCTGTCAGCATAGAATCCAATGAGTGTTTTAAATGAACAATCCAGGAGATCACGACCTGAGCTGAAGTCAGACGCATAAGCGACAAAGCCACCCAGGTACACCTGCTCCCACTGTTTCCTTAGTGAGGTATAGGCAAGGTAGAGGTCAATGACATGATAACCTGTTCTTCCCTCACCACCAAGGAGGAGTTAGTTGGGTGTAAGCATCTGGCTCTTTCCAGGCCCTCAAATCCCATGCATTTTGCCCCAGGGTCCCTGACGCCTGCAGGGCCCTCCTCCTTCCCAGGTTGTGGAGGCACCCAGCCCTCCAGCAACTCCGGAGTCATGGCTGGGCCACCAAGGTGTCAGCCAAGGACTCGCTGTCTGCACACTTGCCATGAGTGGCTGGGCCCAGCAATGCTGCAGGAAAAGTCAGCGTGAGCAGCTGCCAGAGTCCTGCTACGGCCGAATCCAGGATTTTCCGAAGGATCAACGGCCGGCCAGATGAATGAGAGAGCCACGCGTGAGATGGAGTCTGATCACCAAGCAGGCAGTTCTGGCAATGCTGGCATCTCCACTCTGCTGGTCACAGTGTCTTTATTTAAAGGTAGTAAGTGACAGTACAGCAAGGAGCGAGTGACTCTCCATCGGTAAGCATAGTTTGATATCTGTAACAACAATGTGTTTTTGTCAGCAAAGCTGCGATTTCCTGTCTTGCAAGTGTTTTACGTCTTTCTTTTCTAGACCTGAAAGGAAATAATTCTTAGCTATTTTGTGATTCTGCTCTTAAGTTAATTAACATATGGTGTCTTTGAAGTAGGAGTAGGTAAATTTGTGGCAGGAGGACAGACAGGATGTTTACAAAGCAAGCAGAGTTATTGTTGTGACTCTTAGTCTCAGTAAATAGAGGGCATTTGTACTATCATCTTAATACCTATGTTAATGGTCTACTGAAAGGTTAAGGGTCTAGCATCCTAAACTACAATGAGGGAGGTGTAACCCTCCTGGTAATTCCTATGGCTTCTCTAAGTTCCTTTGCTTATGGAGGAGTGAATTGTCACAATAGGGGCCTAACCAGTACATAAGTTACCCTAATATTTATCCAGTCCATAGCTGCTATCAGTTTGTGTCACCCATCCCCAAGATGCAACTTTCAGATGACTTCTGGCCAGTCTACTCTCATTCCGATGTAATCTGTCAAAGCATCTTGTTCCAGGTCCTTCCTTTTTATTTCAATGCTACACAAGAAAAGAGCATTCCATCCCTTAAGGCCAAGGGTGGCAATTCAAGAAATCCCAGCCTGAAAGCTCAATATCAGAGGGAGATGGGTTTGGATGCCAGTTTGCAGCAGCAGCCTTGCAACATCCACCTTTTCACAGCAGGGAAAGAAAGTGTCAACCTGTGTGCCCAAGATGGCTCGCAACAAGCAGCTTCTGTAAATAGGATTCTCATTCACTGTGATGAGGGGGACCCAGGACATGGGGTGCCCTGTTACCTGGACAGGGCTGCACAGAACAGAAGGCCGAGAGGCCTGGTGAGAGGTCGAGAAAGAGACAGGCTGGGAGAGAGACACCAAGTGAGTTGGTGGGGGGAATTGGGCAAGTCCTAGAGAGTGAGAGGAAGAAACAGAGGGAGCCAGGGGTAGAGAGAAGCAGACACAATGAGAAGGCAAGGAGGAAAGGACAGAGCTGGTCACAGTATGTGGAGGGGGCGATGGGCCACACAGGAGGGGCTGTGTGAAGATGCTTTAGTGTTGGGGGCAGAAAGGGAGGAAACCTGGGCATTACAGTTCCCTAAGTGCAAGGCCCCGACGTCACTGGGGCAAGCTCTGTAGAGGGCAATGCACCTGGGAAGATGGATCCCCCTCATTTTCCTGGCATGTTGGGGCCCAATCTCAACAGTGGTGGTGGGAAGAGATTGCTTGAGGCAGAGTATGCAGCTTGTGAGCAGGCAAATTCCAGAGTGTGCTCTGTGGGAGGTCACCACGATCTGTCTTCCCAACTGCCCTCCATTCCCTGCTCCATTTCCCCTGCTCCAGCATGACCTTCCATCTGTTCCAAAAGCAGGCATCAGGCATTGTGCTACCCCCCAGGCACCGAGCCTACAGCCTGGAACTTGTAGAGGGATTATTGATCTCCATCAAAAGTATTTGAGAATAAGGTCCATATTCTCCTTCTGGAACTAGTTATGTGCAGCATGAGAGTGGGTTGCTGTTTTGACATCTCCTGCTGACCTCTGGATGCTGGATGGTATGTGAGCGGTTTCAAACACCACAGGCTTCTCTGGCGTGAAAGGAGAAACCTGTGTCTTCGCCTATCCTTCCGCTCATGAGGAAGAGATAGCAATCATTATTTGTAGGCAAAAATTATCTACCTATGACCTGATGGAGAGATTTCATCCGTCTTCAATCCTAAGCAGTTGTCTTTGCCAATATGACCCATATAGAGGCAGGGAATTTCTGACAGATGTGGGACTCCCTCCAGGTGTGCATTCGGATCTTGTCACACTTGTGTCCTCAAACACATTATTGACCATTTGAAAATAAGCTTCAAAATCAAGATGGACTTTAGGGAATGTGGTATAAATGGAATTCCATGTTGTAAATTAGAAACAATTTTTAATAGTGAAGGTGAATTTAAAATCTTGTCAAGTTTTTATGAAACTAGAGTGGACTCACCATGTTGTCTTCGTTTCAGGCACACATCATAGTGATTGCCTGTGTGTCCATATACTCTCCCCTTACCTCTACGAGTGTAGCTCTCCTGTGAAAGCATGCAACACTTTATTCCAGGATTGACTGGATACTAAAGGCGCTCCCTTGCATCCCCGTGACTTAATCATTCCGTAGCTGGAAGTCTATTCTCTTATGGATTTCAGTTTTTATTGATCTGAAAGTATTCTCGTGTTAAACACCATTACTGTAGTTAGCCTGTGTAGATTTGCATTCTGCATTCCTGGGAATGCTGCTGAAAGCATTACAAATTCTATAATTCCAGTAATCAATTCGCTTTCATTCTTCACTCCCTATAGAGGAAAAAGGAAAAGATTTCTTTGTGTCCCAGGCCCTGTCAGGAAGACCCCTCCCAATGTGGAGAATAGGCTTAACGTGGACCAGCTGCACCCTCAGTACCTCCAGCTGAGGGCCATGGCCTTGAGCACTGCAGGAATTCCCAGCGGCGGCCAGCAGAGGGCGAGCACGCACCATGACCAGGGAGGGGCCTGTTTCCTCTGAGTGGGCAGCCTGGCCTGAGAAGGCTTCCCCTTAAGCTTTTTCTAAAGCAGGGCGCCTCAGAGCAGCCAAGGTTTACCTTCCCCCCGAGGACCCAGTGCTCTGAGTGGGCAAAGAGGCAGAGCTGCGTTTCCAGCAGGTTCCGCCCCCCGGCCTGGCGGAGACCCTGGAGGCTTTGCAGCAACTTGGTTTCTCCTCAGTTGTGGGTGAGTCTGAGGAGGGGCGCCTGGCTGGCTTCCCCGGAGGCTCCGGATGGTCCGTGAGCCTCACAGTCCCTTGCATTTTCTGGGCTGTTGCGTGCTTGGTTCCTCGTTCTCCCTGCTGTGGGATTTGAACAAGATGGGTTTTTGCCCAAGGATCCTGGTCTCAGGAGGTCCGCGATTCCACGTCAGCGATGCTTGGGGTTGGTTTTGTTCCCGATTCGGGCTCGTTTTGGTGGAGACATGCTGACAAAAATCAGAGGAAGCACAGCATGGTTCAGTGAGGAGAGGGAAGACATGCAATGTTGACTTTCAGCACCTTCTAGGAGACTGAGCTGGGACCGGCTTTCCAAGTCCTTGTGGAACCAGAGGCTGAGGGAGAAACCAACACAATGTGCCCTCCACATCATACGTGCTTTTATTATTTCTCAGTGGTATGTGTTCCAAAATGTCGTGGAAAACCACTGAAAACCTGACAGGCACGTTGTGTCACGAACCTCCCGTTATTGGAAATTTCAGGATTATTCCTGCAACAGAACTTGTTCCAATTATCCTTTCTGTTCTTGTTTGGAAGGAAGCCCATCAATATCTTCCAAACATACTCATTACCTTCCCTCCTTTTCAGTTGAGATCGGGCATGTTTTCTAATTTCTCATGAACCCGTGAACCTCTGAAATACTTTTAAATTGGTTGCAGTATTTACTAAAAGCTCCCTCACCAGATCCCTCTGTGACTAGTCTGTTTCAAAGACTATATCAAGGCCATTTCTCAGTATGGGAAGACTGTCCTAAGCAACACCGGGAATTAATTTTAGAAGAAAAAGCCTGATGGTATTTTGTCTTTATTAAAATCCACGCTTCTATTCCCTGTTGGATACAATTCCAGTTAAAAAAATGTTTTGTGCTCATTTTTGCATTCCAGGATTCATAGACCTACCTGAGTTTTACAGTCACCAGCCATCCTTCCAAAGCTCCATCCCGTGACTGTGAGATAGAAGACACACCTTCTGATGAGCCTGCAGCTTTTTGTAGCTTCAAGATTTGTTTTCATGGCTCTGTTAACGTTCCCCCCCAGGTGAGACTATCATCCCACTTTGAGTCCAAGTTCCATAAAAAATGTCATCTAGGTTCACCAGTAGCTTTCGTTTCCTTTTTGTGACTTTCTTCATTAGAAATTTTGAGGGCACGTATTTATTGGATGCCTTCGACGTGCGAAAATTCCACATGTGATGGAATTTGAAAGAGAAATGTAGATCCTACACGTGACCTTCTACGATTTGCATATTAAATTAAGAAATGTAGAATTTTTGCATGTGAAATTAGAGTTCTTTTCTGAGGAAGCTGCAGGGGAGAATAATCATTCCGGGGGAAAAGAAGAATGGCGTGTATGCTTTCTAGGCTGCAGTCGTTACTCAATTAGATATCTGTTTATGAGCAATTTTATGACACTGTCTCCTTTTTTCAGGTGAGTAATGATTTCATCAGCTAAGGATATCACTTGTCATTGGAATGAGAAAGTGAAACTTTTATCTTCTATTGCTATGAGAGTATTTCTTTGTATACAGTTTTAAATTCAAGTGTGAATTACAGAGGCATTACGTTCGCTTCGAGGTGTAGCGTTCTAATGGTGCCACAATTCTTAATATGACACACATGTTCCTCACAATTAGTGTATTCTTAATCTCCTTCCCTCTTTTACCCATTCCTCCACTCAGCTGCCTCTGGCACCCAGCAGTTTCTCTCTGTCTTAAAAGCTGTAGTGTTTGTTTTTTTTTTTGTTTTTGTCCGCCTTCTTGTCTCCAGGTGATTTGTTTCTTTGTTTTGTTTCCAAACTCCCATGTCGAAATGAAGTCACATGGTATTTTTCTTTCAGCGCAGAGCCCACTGCGGGGCTTCAACTCCAGAAGTGTGAGAGCGTGAACTGAGCCCCAACCAAGAGTCAGATGCTTAAGTGACTGAGTCACTCAGAAACCTGAGGTAAATAACTTTTTAAATGCATTGTTGGATTTGGATTGGAAATGCTTTCTTGTCAATTATCATATCTGTGTTCATCAGAGATATTGGCCTGTTGTTTTGTTATTGTTTTGTACTCTCTTATTTTGGTTAGGTATCAGGGTAATGTTGTCCTCAAAGAAGGAATTGGGAAACTTGCCTTCCACGTTCATAGTTTGGAATAGTTTCAGAATAGGTATTAACTCTGAATGGTTGAAAGGATTCAGCTCTGAAGCCGTCTGATCCTGGACTTTTGTTTGTTGGGAATTTGTTGAGGACGGATTGGATTTGATTGCTCTTCATCAGTCTGTTCAAATTTTCTATTTCTTTCAGGTTCACTTTTGGAGGGGATGCCTCTAGGGTTTGATGCATTTCTTCCCGATGGGCCAATTTGATGGGATGTAATTTTTCATGATATTCTGTGAGAATCCTTTGTATATCTGTGATGTCTGTCATTCTTTCACTTCTTTCATTTCCGCTTTTCCTTTAGTCTTCCTTTGTGGGGGAGGGGGGATAGGTGTGGCTCAAGGTGCAGCAGTGGTGTTTGTCCTTTCCCTGATGAGCTTCTGATTTCATTGAAATCTTCTGCTGTCTTTGCGGTTCGTTTCTTCTCGTTCTGACTCCTTTATGTGGAGGGTTAGGTGCTTTCTCAGAGATTTTTCTTCTTGAGGTAGGCCTGCATTGTTGTCATCGTCTCCCACTTAGACATCTCATGGCATCTCAAGAATTTGGACCCTTGTGTTTCCTTTTCCATTCGTCTCCGTGGTTGACCCATTCATTGTTTAGGAGCATGTGCCCATTTCCTGATTCTCTCCCTGTGACTGATTTCTGGTTGTTTCATACTGTAGTGGTCAGAAAACATGGATGCGATCCATTCATCTTTTTGAATTCGATGAGATTGTTTTGCAGCCTGACATGGGATCTCTTCTGCAGAATCTTCCATGTGCACCTGACAAGAATGTGTATCGTGCTGTTTGGGGATGGAATGTTTGGCATATACTTAGTAGATGCATGGGGCCAATGTGTCATCCCAAGCCACTGTTTTCATGTTGGTTTTCTGATTGGAGGATCTGGCCATTGTTGTAAGGTGGTGTGAGAATCCTATACTAAGACTGCATCAGTATGAGTTTCTTCCTTTCTGTGTGTTATTCTCTGCTTTATGTATTTCAGTGCACTCATGTTGATTGCATGAATATTCACACTTGGTATGTCTCCTTGTAGATCATTCCCGTTATCACTGTGTCGTGTTCTTGGTCTCCTGAGGTATTCTTTGTGTGAAAGTCTGTTTTGCCTGATAGGAGTATTGTGATCAATGTGTTTCCGTCTTTTCGCTTTTGATCTTCCTGTGCCTCCAGTTCTGGAATGAGACTCTTGTAAGCAGCACATAGGTGGGTCTTCCTTATTTATCCATTCACGCACCCTGCATGTGTTGATTGGAGCATTTCATCCACTTCTGTTCGAAGCTCTTACTTATTTTAGTGTACTTCATTTGAGAATAGTTAACATGCACTTATATGTTATTTTTTGAATAGTTGATGTACAGTGTACTGTTCGCTTCAGGTGTTGTGTTAGTTTCAACAATTAGAAGAGGAGACCCAGAATCCAATGCGGGCTCCAGGCTCTGAGCTGTCAGCCTGGAACCCGACCAGAGGCTCAGATCCACAACCCACGAGATCATGAACTGAGCTGAAGTCAGACGCTTAACCGACAGAGCCACCCAGGTGCACCTCCTCCCACTGTTTCCTTAGTGAGGGATGGCCAGGGCAGAGGTCGATAACATGCTACCTGTTGGTCCCTCACCACCAAGGAGGAGTTGGTTGTAGGCATTGGGCTCTCTGGGTCCTCCAATCCAATGCATTCTTCTTCAGAGCCCGTGATGCCTGCAGGGCCCTCCTTCTTCCCAGGTTGTGGAGGCAACCACCCTCCATCAACTTTGGAGTCATGGCTGGGCCACCAAGGTGTCAAGGTCTGGGTGTCCACACACTTTGCCACGAGTGGCTGGGCCCAGCAATGCTGTAGGAAAAGTCAGCATGAGCAGCTTCTGTAAATAGGATTCTCTTCCACTGTGATTAGGGCCTGGGCTAAAACATGACCGCAGAGAGGGCACACAGGACATGGGATGTCAGCTTTCCTGGACAGGGCAGCACAGAACAGAAACCGAGGGCCTGGGGAGAGGTCAAGAAAGAGACAGGTTGGGAGGGAGACACTAAGTGAGAGATGGGGAAATTGGGCAAGTCCTAGAGACTGAGGAAGAAACAGAGGGAGACAGGCCTCAAGAGAAGCAGAGACAAAGAGGAAGGCAAGAGGAAAGGACAGAGCTGGTCACAGTGTGTGCAGGGGGCGATGGGCCACGCAGGAGGGGCTCTGTGATGATGCTCTTTGTGTTGTGGCAGAAAGGAGAGGAAGCTAGGCATAGAGTTCCCTGAGTGCAAGGCTCCAGGGTCAGTGGGGCAAGTTCTCTAGAGACCATTGGCCCTGGGAAGGTGGGTGCCTCTCCTTTGGCCTGGCATGTTGGGGCCCCGTCTCAGCAGTGGTCATGGAGAGTGATGGCTTGAGGCAGAGTGTGCAGCTCGTTAGCAGGTAGACTCCGGAGTGTACCCCATGGGGACAAATTAAAATCTTGTCAAGTGTTTATTGAAGTAGAGTGGACTCGCCATGTTGTCTTCGTTTCAGGCACACATCGTAGTGATTGCGTGTGTATACATGATGCTCTCCGTATGCCTCTGCGAGTGTAGCTATCCTACGAAAGCATGCAACACTTTATTCCAGGATTGACTCGATTCCATAGGCGCTCCCTTTCATCCCTG